>JAJSOF020000037.1:7647404-7852404 GCA_025594305.2 Periplaneta americana | reverse complement strand
TCTTCCAGAGATCGGGAAAAAACCGACTGTGTATTGTCTCAAGAAGAGGGGCGTGAGAAGGGATTAGAGACTTCAAAGTACTCGTGACTTGTGCGTGCAAGCGACAACAGTAACGGGACCTGGAGACATACTTTTAATACTTCCCTCATCCCCTTTCTTTCGCTGGTAAACCCCGAAGTGACCTGAGCACTGAGGGTTATACTGTTCAAACATCTTTGTTGAGGGAACGCACAGGTGAAATTACTAAATTACTAAATCAGTTTTCATGGTTCCACACGTCGAAAATTAAAGAAAATCACGTTGAAAAAAATTCCTGCCCTGTAAGATTTAGTAATTTCACCTGTGCGTTCCCTTAAGTGACATAAAAGATGGAATCGGTAGGGGAGAAAAGTTTACGACTTCTCGGAAACATATGTATTACTGGAGAATAAGATTCTCAGCAAATATTTGTATTTAGTACTAGTATTTAACCTGGTAGAGATAAGGCCGTCAGGCCTTCTCTGCCCCTCTACCAGGAGATTCCAACTACAATATGAACAATAAATTTGTGTGAGGTGAATACATATATTTAATTTGTACAACCGTTATTTTTTTTTGTTTTTTTTATATATAATTTACGTGCGGCTTATTTTAAATGCATTAAAAATATAGAAAAATGTACAATAACGACGTAAAAAGGCTGAAAAAGGCATTTAACCTTAAAGTAGGCAACGGGAGCTAAAATAGGCAAAAAAGGCAAAATAAAAATTGGGCCTATCGTCCCCAAATCAAGAGTCCACTGCAAGAATGATGGATGTCACTTGGAATATATTTTTCAGGAGAAGCAATTGAAAGTTTGAAATGCTTATCGCTCAAAGCTTAACTGTGATTTTCCGTTCATTACTGGACAATGACTATCAGTGTTAATGCCATATAACTCTCTATGTACATTCTATATGTCTTAAGCTATGCATTGACAGTCTTGGTTCATTTTCGACAAGAAAGTACCATCCATCATTCTTTCAGTGGAATCTTCAAATGTGTGAAAACGTGTTTATCTCTAATAGGTCTTTCATACATACACTCAGATTAAAAAAGGCATTTTGCCTAACATCCAGGCTCTAGTCATCACTAATCTACTAAGAAGAGTACAAGTTAATTATAAGCAAGGATTTAGTTTAGATGTATATACACTTTTGTGTGTCAAAAATTAAATTTTTTAACTTATTGTTCACTTTACCCTGTATACCGCAAATAATATTGTAATTCGGTTAAAATAATCTTAAAATGGGCTGCAAAATAATACCAATAACATCTGAACACATCGCACATTATTCACTCATTAAAGCGACTGAAGCACTTTCTTCCTGATAAATTAAAATTAATCCTTGTACAAACAATCGTGATGCCACACTTTGACTACTGCGATATTATATTAAGTAACCTAAATGCAAATTTGAGCAACAGGCTACAACGTGTGCATAATGCGTGCGTCCGTTATATTTGCAATATTCGTAAGTACGATTATGTTTCCCCGTCTTTCCAAACTCTGTCTTGGCTAAGGCTAAGCGATCGACGAGCCCTGCATTCTCTTGTTCTCTTATTTCAAATTCTGCGCACCGCTACCCCAATCTATTTGGCTTCTCGTTTTCAAAATTTATCCGCATATCATCAGCTAAGTACAAGCTCTCATCATAACAATTTACTCATTATACCCTACCACAAGACATCTTTATATTCTTCATCCTATACAGTTTCAGTTGCTAGAAATTGGAACTCGCTTCCGAGTGATATAAGGGGTTGTTGGAAAATAACTTCATTTAGGCCAAAATTACATAAATTCTTACTTAACAGATTAATTGCTGATTAATATTTATTACTTATAATGAAACTAACATCTGTCCATTATTATTATCATTAATTTCTCTAAATAGATTTACAAAACCTCTAATGGCAATTACATTAATATTCTCATTATAGAAATAGAAATATATATATTCTCCCTGTAATATAGTCCTAGTAAGCTTATATTAAATTAATTTTCATCATTTTACTAGCTATCTCAAATATTAAATTAATTATAATTCATTGAATTAAATTAGCTCATAAATTAAGTTACTACTTTACCTTATAGATTTATCTAAATTTAAATAAATATGTAGTGAAGAATATTGCTGGAGAACCTTTTAAGTGTAGTGTAAATATTTGTAATTTAAATTTATGTATTGTATTGATTAAGGCTGGTTGAGTGGAAGAGAAGGCCTTATGGCCTTAACTCTGGCAGCGAAAATAAAACATTATTATTATTATTATTATTATTATTATTATTATTATTATTATTATTATTATTACGTTGCACAACACATCAAAGAAAAATGGAAAAAAAGACTTTAATGACGACACAGTAATATTCACTTGTGCTGTACGCCAAAGGGATACCACAAACGTTTCCTAGTAACATAAACAGCTAATACTGGGAACAAACATTTCATTAAGTCTAATGAAAGCGTTTGTTTGACGTGAAGAGGTTTTAATTCTAACATACAGTGGTTACATAAATTTGTGATGTTTCATTCATGATATAATTGGAGGCTACCAGCTTCCTGGAAAGCTCTTCTCCGCAACTGCAGAGATGCCACTTGGTGTGTGATCCTGTTGTTGTGGTCTTTGTCTCGGCGTGAGGCTCTAACGTTCTCTCTCGTTCATATTTCGTGCGTCTGGACCGTCAGGGGATCTACTGCCACATTAACATCCATTGTAACAGAATCCTACGCTCATGTTGGTGTAAATTGTGTGTTCGTACTTGAGGGCCACTGTTTTCAGAGTAGGGGATTTGCTGCTAAGAACTACAAACTGTGCTACCCACAACCGGACCCCTTGTAATGAGATTGTATAACAATGTCCCTTCCGTAACCCTCAGAGCCCTGCAGAAGTCGTCGGCATATCTGAAATTATCTCTAATTTACTAATTTCTTAGGGGAGATGGACAATTTGCATTACTGACTGTCCAAGTGCAGAAAATTTGAACTTCTGTGTCGATAGTCCTCATTTCCTGTCTTCACCCTCTGTTGCTCAGGGGTGTAGTGGTAAACAAAATAGTACCAGGACAGTTTGCGAAAAGCTTATAATAATAATAATAATAATAATAATAATAATAATAATAATAATAATAATAATAATAATAATAATAATAATCACCATCATAATCATAATGTGATAAATGAATCTGTAAAGATGCTGGGTATGTATTTGGACCCTAAACTAAGGTGGAATAGCCATGTCAGTTATGTAAAAGGTAAAAGGTAAAGGTATCCCCGTAACATGCCATGAAGGCACTTGGGGGGCATGGAGGTAGAGCCCCATGCTTTCCATGACCTCGGCACTAGAATGAGGTGGTGTGGTCGGCACCACGCTCTGACCGCCTTTTACCCCCGGGAAAGACCCGGTACTCAATTTTATAGAAGACTGAGTGAACCTCGGGGCCGTTCTGAAAGTTTGGCAACGAGAAAAAATCCTGTCACCACCTGGGATGGAACCCCGGATCTTCCAGTCATGTCAGTTATGTATGTAAAAGAATTTCTAGAGTAATTTATCTCTTGAGAAGTAGCATGTACAAGATTCCCAAACATTATTTAAAACAAGTATACAACGCACTATTTGAAAGTGTTATTATATATGGATTACTTTTATACGGAAATAGTTCTGACCTTCCAAACATTCTGTTACTGCAGAAAAAGGCAGTTCGTTTTATAACAATGTCACCACCCAGACTATCATGTAGATCTCTTTTCAAAAATGAAAAGATTATGACAGTCTGCAATCTATATATTTTTGAACTTTTAATGTATGTAAACAAGAATATTACTAATTATACAAGTATAGCTGATCTGCATCGCTATGAAACCAGAAATAATGATCAATTAAATTTACCACATGTCAGGTTGCAAAAAACACAATCAAGCTATGTAATTACTGCAATAAAAGTATATAACAAGATACCAACAAATATAAAAGCACTTAATGAAGCACAATTTAAACTTCAGATTAAGAGATGGCTACAAAATAATCCCTTGTATAATATGAATGAATTTTTTGAAAATGATGTAGTATTTTAGTTAAATTTTATTGTTTTTTAATCTTTTAATATTTTAAATATTGACACATTGTTTTTATCTATATATATAATTTGAACTGGTAATGGAAATTACGGGAAAACGGCTGAACGGATTTTAATAAATGGCCCCTCATTTTGAAGCTTGGACCCCAAAGTTTTTCGGAAAAGTAGTAGTTTTCAGTGAAATGTCAATTTTCCTACATAATTTTCCTATTTTCCAAAATCCATCTGTTGTCAGTTTTGAGAACTAATTTTATTCAATCACGGCCGACTTGATTGAATTTCAGAACAAAACACACACTACAATAAACAATAGGCTATTACACGAAGGCCATGACCTGCAGGATTGCCGACATATTTAGAGCTCAGTTCAATCTTTTATTAAAAACTGATTCTGCAGTGTAGCCCTATAATTTTCTGAGTACAGCTGTGTGTTGGATATTCAAATCTACGAAACTTGAGGTGGTTTGATTACATTATTACCATTAGAAATTAAATATTATTATAGTTAATATCATGATGCGTCTATTTTTAATTAATTGTACATAATATTGATGCTATATTGATGACATGAAAGTGAAAGGTTTTGACGTTATGTAAGTTAATGTAGAGAATATCTTAATTTAGATCTTCATTTCTATAATTTACCGAGTGACTGCTATATATAACTACAAAACCTAAGTAAGATAATAATATTGTTATTAAAAATCAACTATTTTTATACTTATTAACCCAGTGGGGTTGGGTTTTTCATATACTTAATGGCGGTGTAGTGTAGATATTGATATGCATCATTGTCTTCAGTATTGGCTCGAGAGAGCGCAAAAATTACAGTTCCTAAGGAAAGATAAAAAGGTATTACTTACTATAAAATAAGAGGCCTAGAAAATTTTGTGGTCTCCAGATCATTTCAGCAAGATCTCTTAGTAGGATAAAATGATTTTACGCTGTACATTTCAAGTTCTACATGCAGCAGCTATACGAAAATTTCATTATTCGAAAGCTTAGCAAACCTGACATTTGTTTTAACTTTTGCCTACAATCCACATTGACCTGAAATAGCTACTACTATCGTCCTGACATTGATACTTGCGTTTTCGCGTTGAAACTAAAAAACTGAAGTTGGATAGGTTCAAGAAAAAGTATTTGGCCTAAAAAAATCCATTCAGAGGGAGTATGTTTCATTATTATGGAAGCAAATAACTATGAAAAAGACAAGTATTCTTCATTGAAAATAAGTCTAAAAAATTTTTATTTGAACGTCTAACGTACTTAGTTTGCAGCAGCATTTGCTGCACAAGCCACTAGTGTAATTACATTGACGAGGCCTCTTGTATTCTTGTACCTTCAGGCAAATAAAGAACATGAATATGTATATGAATCGTCCTTGCAGGTATTAGGCCTAGTGACCTGTTACGGTCTCCGTCCATCTTTTCAGGGGACGTCCCAAAGATCGTCTTCTATGTGGTATATAGCGGAGAATTTGTCTTTTGAGTCTGGAACGGTCCATCCTATTGACATGGTTAAGCCATTTTTGTCTATAGTGGTTGAGATGTTCATAAATAGGTGTAATTTTCAATTCATTTGTAATTAGTTCATTCCTTTTGTGGTCAAGCAAGCTGTAGCCGGCAGTCCTCCTTAGAAATCTTATTTCCGCAGTTGTTAGGCGTTGAACATCTGAGTTTCGGACAGTCCAGGCCTCACTACCATACATGAGGACAGGTCTTGCTAGAACTTTATATGCTTTTAACCTGGTATGTTTTTGGGTTTTCGTGGTTGTGAATACCTGGTTGATGGTTCTTAAGGCTCCATTAAAATGTTGAATATTTTCAGATATATCAGTAACAGAAACGATAAAAAAATCTGTTCCTCCATTCTCTGTTTGAGTCGCTTGAGAAACTTCTTGCCCCAGCAACTAAAACTTACCCTAGTACAAACCCTAGTAATGCCGCACTTCGATTATTGTGACGTTTTGTTGAGTGAACTAAGTTCTGAATTGTCAGTCAAGTTACAGCGAGCTCAGAATATGTGCGTCAGATACGTGTGCAACATCCGACGATATGATCACATATCACCGTCCTTCGCAAGTCTCTCGTGGCTCCGACTTAAAGAACGTAGAACTTTACACTCTTTGTCTTTACTTTTTCGAATTCTGCACACCTCAACACCAAATTACCTTTCGTCTCGTTTCTCTTATCTATACTCTAACCACGACGTAAATACCAGATCACTTATCTGTGGCACGCCAAGTATATCTCTTCATAGAACATCTTGTTATTCATCATCTTTTACAGTATCCACCTCGCGACAATGGAATTCCCTGTTACAAAGTATTAGTGGCTGCAAGATAATAAACACTTTTAAGAACAGCTTAAAAGATAACCTTCTTAGCATTTCACTCCAATCATACTGATTTAAAAACTATCACTGACTACATTGTAACTTCTTTCTTTAGACATGCATCCTGATAGTGCTGTATTTTCAAAATTGTCTCATAATAATCTCTTTCTATTATCTAATACTATTTGAAATATATTAACATTCTATGTATTTTAGTTTAATTCTGCTACATAGTTTATTTCAGTGTTTAATTAATAGTTCCTAGTATTTTGTTGTTTAATTCGTAAATAACTCTTGTATACATGTAACTCTCATCTAAATCAAATTGTTGAATTCTTTGTAAGTTCATGCATATGTATTTACTCTTTTTGCTGGTTGAGTGAAAGAGAAGGCCTTACGGCCTTAACTCTGCCAGCTAAAATAAATCATTATTATTATTATTATTATTATTATTATTATTATTATTATTATTAACAGGTAAATATGTCAAATTATAACCTAAATATTTAAATGAGTTTACCTGTTCTAACGTATGGGTTCCAATGCAAATTTTACTCCTAACTGGCTGTTTAATTTGGAACGCCATAATAATAATAACAATAATAATAATAATAATAATAATAATAAGTGTGAGTATCAAATTACGACAAGGCATTGCTGAAAGCACTTCCCCGTTCTCTAAACCTCCCGGCTTCCGCGCTCCATAGCGCTTCGAGCTGGTGACCTCTGGACTACAGAATTGAATCGAAACTATGGAAAGAATATACCCCCACTAATTTACTGATATACACAATACGTAGTAAAACAAAAACTATGATAATGATTTAAATTTGTCTGCATAAACCACTTGATTATCCGATACAATTTATTTATTCTGAATTCCAAGTACTAAAAATTGAGCAAATATATAAACATACATTACTAACTTATTTTCACAAAAATAGAATGAATTTTATAGCTGAAAAACATATACATAACACCAGAAGAAATGTCCCAACTCTTTTGGCAGAACCTAAATGCCACACTACAGCTGGATTAAGACACAGTAGGAATTATGGACAAAGACTATACAATTCAGTATTGAAAAATAATCCAGATCTAAGCAATTTACACATTCTTAAGTTTAAAAATAAAGTGAAAATGTTTGTATGATATTTGATAAATTTTATTATTATTTCAAGTGTTACTAGCATTATATGGTACTAATTTTTGTTGTATTTATCTGATGCATGTACCCTATAAGATAAAACATTGTAATAAATATAAATAGATCATTTTCTTAATTAATAACAGTGTATATCTCCAATAAATGATTTCCTTAGCATCGCCACAGATACACTTGAATGTACTTGTCACTATATCTTGTCACTAGAAAGTTTTTGAAATTTATATTTTCCCCGCTATTCATAAAATATTTTGATATGATACCTCTTGCACAAAAGGAGAGATCTATAACTGAAACTCGATTAATATATTTCAGTATTATTTGTATTTATCCTGGTAATAATGAACATTTTGACTCGTAGACATTTTGTTTTTTCAGCATTAACTTCCCATGATTTTACGAGAAGATTAGAAGAGAACGGCAGTTACGTAGACTTTCGGCTCCCCCTACTACCAATAATGCACAACACAATGTCAAAACGGCGGTTGCTGTCGTCTGCGATACAACGAACTTTTCTGTTGATTTTCGAGTTTGGCATTTTTTTCGGTTATTATATGCTTATTTAAGTTGTGTTAATTCTCGCTAGTGGTTTTATATTTTATTTTATCCGTCTTAGTATTTATTTTATTATTGTAAATATTTTTGTTTTATCACTATTATTATTATTATTATTATTATTATTATTATCATTGTTACTATTATTTATATCATCAGCATTATTATTTGAACCCTGTAAAATTTATGTAGACTACTGGACTGTACCCGAGCACGAGCATATGCTCATTTCGGGTATCTATTCATATGTATTCAATTCAAATGTAAATTATAAATAAATTTGAAATTTGAATTTTTGAAATTTGATTGTATTCGGAAAACAAAGGCGAAGAACTTACTTTCTCAATACAACCACGCCATAAATATAATTACTCTTATAATCGAACTGCTGTACAAACGAAAAACATTAAGGGGACTGGGTATTCTGAGCATATGGCTGTTGTGTACGAGTGAAGAGATTTTGCTATTAGTCTTCAAGTTTTTAATCTATTAATTTACAATTTTTACAACATTACACATATTATTTGTAGGTATATTTTGATTTTTAGATTATCTTCCTATGTCTTTTACTTGATTTCATAAAAAAATTTTAAACCTGAAAAATATGAATTAAATTTAAGTTAAAAACATAGATATTTCATGAACATTTTTTCCCAGAAAATATTTGCATTACAGGTTCCTAAAAATGCAAGCATATTTCCAATGCAGTTGACTATATTTTCAGCCATTTTAATCACATTATATATATTCGTTCAATTAAAAAAAATGTTTTCCATACTGAAAAAAATATATATATTTAAAAATTTTCATATTCTTTAATACTTTTCTGTTTGTGAAATCCATAATAATTCTGATAACCATATGAATGTGGCCATGAATCTTCACTACCATATGAATTAGGACTATACCAAATTTCGACCTGCTGAACCCAGTAGTTTTTGAGAAAAATGTTCCTAAATTATCTATGTTTTTAACTTAAATTTAATTAATATTTTTCGGGTTTAAAATTGTTTATAAAATCATGTATACGAGATAGAAAGATAATCTAAAAACTGAAATATACCTGTAATTATTGTGTGTATACTGTGAAAATTGTAAATTGATAGATTCAAAAGTTAAAGAATAACAGAAAAATTTCTTCAATTATTTCACTTACACACAACAGTCATATGCTCAGACTACCTAGTTCCCTTAAAAGCATTTGTGGACTACAGAGCATTAGAGACCATCAGAGAAACTCACAAATGCTACGATCGAACTGGCCGACATTAGAGCTGAAGAAAAATTACAGCACATCGGTAGAAAAAATATAAGTGCGAAAGGGATGTAAAATAACGACGGGAGTGGGAACGAAAACACGCACAAAGCAGGTAGAAAGAGACAAAGAAGCATTTTAGAGTAATTATCATGTGTAATCAGTCATAAATGTCACGCCTTCATGTGCTTAACCCTACAGTCATTAATAAAACAGCCCAGTGCGATGAAACACCCGAGCATTTTCTGCTCCGAAAATACCATGTTCCGTTTGTCCTTCTGTGTTTATCAGTTTGTTGTCAGTTAATTTTGTTGTATCAAAGTCAAATGTCGATATAACGAACACCAGGAATTTTTCAGTTCAGAGAAAAAAATCGCAATCCCCATCAATGTCTCCTAATGAGCAATCTTAAGTAAATCAATTTAGGTTTTAGTTTGGAAAGTTTTTCTTTTCTCAATCGTACTATCAGGGACTGGAATGCTTTACCTGCAGACTTACTAAAGGCTTTCCTAATAGCCAAAAATGTATTTAAAAATAGGTTAGGAACTTTACTAATAGACAGTAGTATATTATGCACATTATTAAAAGGGTGTAATTGATGTTTTGTTATTTGAAGTGTTATATCACTGAAGAAGTGTGTGTCAGTGAAATTTTATAGTTTATAGTGGAAGAACAGTGAAATGTTTTTGAAGTGTTAGTGAAATCAGAATAGTATCAGTGAAATGTGTCGTAGTTCCAGTGTAGTGAGTGAGTTGTCAGCGAAATGAGTGTAGGCTAGTGCTGAAAGGTACTTGTGCATGTATGAACATATCATACTCGTGGGTTTTAGTTCCAACTTAGAGTTAGAGAGATTGAAATAAATCGTCCGGCCTTAATTAAGGATGACCACGAGGATCCGGAAGTTAATAGCAAATAAAAATATAATTAACTAAATATGAGTATTGTTATAAAAATAAAATGTAATAAGTAAGCACCACTGATTATCAAATATAAAATAAAATCTTAGAAGATGACTAAAAATTATACTTATTAGTAAAAGATTTTATTTAAAATTAGCATATCCTTAATTAAGGCCTTCTGAGTGGTATAAATGAAATTGTATAATCTGCAGGGAATCTTTAAGAATTGGGAGATGATTTTTTGAATTTCAAAAGATGATATTGACAATTGTTTTAAAAATGATATGTAAATTTTGGTAAAGAACTCCGAGCACCAAAAAATAAACCTGTCACCGACCAATTGAAGAGAGGGATGTTATACTTGGTACTAAGGTAGGGAATACAAGGTTCATAAATGGCCCTCTTTTCCTGATCAACCTGATGAGCTTGGTTTAGATCTCTCTCCATGCGTATAGTTGGATCTATGATAATAGCCTTTTGTTGTTGTCTGTTTATTGCTAATATATTAGATTTACTCTAAATGTTATTTTACGTGATCGGGCTTCATTTAATTTAAGATGAACCGTGTTAATTTCATTATACTATTATTATTATTGTTTATTATTATTATTATTATTATTTAGTATTGATTACTATCAATATTATTATTATTATTAATTTATTATTAATTGTCATTATTGAGTGTAAATAGTTACCATTGCCACCAGGTATTTACTCATTTGCAGTGTTAATAAATACATACACATACACACCGTATTACGAAAATTCCGTAAGAACGGAGAGAAACTAAAATGCTCCTCTATAAAAATGTGAACGATTAAAATTATTTATTTTGTACATTTTTGTACTTCGAGCTGTAAATGCAAACCCTAGCCTCACTGACTGACCTGCAGCGGTCTTTGAGGGCTGTCCTTCCTTAAGGAGATTCAAGAATAACTTAAAAAGTTATGTATAAAGTGCAAATTAAAATTAAGGCGACATTTAACATTTAAAATTTTAAGGTGACATGTATTTATTTAGCCTGACGAGTTACTTCCTTGGTTTGAATTGTAAATTATTTAAAAATAGCGTGTAAGAGGGCCTTAGACTAGAAATGTTTAGCTTAAATGTAGTTCTGTTTATAAGTATGCATAAGGGTGTAATTATTTGACTTATTTGAACTGTTGTATCAGTGAAGCGAGGTGAGTCAGTGAAGTTATGGTTTTACAGTGCAGTGAATAGTCCCGATCAGTGATAATGTATAGCGTCAATGAAATGTGTTCTATAGTGTCAGTGAAATGTGTCCTAAAGTGTCAGTGAAATGCGTCATAGTGCCACTACAGTGAGTGAGATGAGAGTAAAGTGAAAGACTATTGAAACTTACGTAGGGCCTATACATATGTAGGTTGTATTGTAAAATTAGGTATTTTATTTATGTTTTATTATTACTTGTAATTATTGTGTTAAGTTGTATTGTGTATTGCGTAATTATATTGTGTATTGTGATTTTATTGTATATTGTTTATGATTTTATTGTGTATTGCTTATCATTTTATTGTGTATACCACTGCCACCGGGTTCTTGCTCACTTGCAGTGTAAATAAATACATACATACATACATACATACATACATACATACAATATATTATACCATTATACATACAGGTAATAGCCTTCGTGATATGTGATATATTTGAAAACAAAATATATTAAAAACTATAAAATTAATTAAAACAATTCACACATAATATATTCATATTAATAC
This sequence comes from Periplaneta americana, assembly GCA_025594305.2. Taxonomy (NCBI): domain Eukaryota; kingdom Metazoa; phylum Arthropoda; class Insecta; order Blattodea; family Blattidae; genus Periplaneta; species Periplaneta americana. The sequence continues at coordinate 7,840,352 of JAJSOF020000037.1, read as the reverse complement.
TAACATTTCTCTACACAATATAATAGTACATTATGCAACGAGCCTATAATGGTAGTAATTAAGACGCGAGTATGTCTGTTTATGAAACGAACGCAAGCGAGTTTCATAATTTACATACGAGCGTCTTAATTACCATTATAGGCAAGTTTCATACGACTTTTTATGCTCGACCATATTTCTAACTTGGAATTATTCATAAGTATTCATGTTATGGTTATCTAAGTGAAGAGCGGAACTGACCTTCTAAATTGTAAGATGTGCGCAGACGCAAAAGTGTTGATTTTTTCCGAGGGACGAATGTCATTGACCTTGATATAATCTAGAGAATAACAAGAATATTAATACTGATATAACCTTGAAATTGATTTAGACATTGAAAAACGAGATAACAAATTGAACTTATTTGAATATTATTTATAATTAACGCTAATTATTATAGTAACAGAACATAACCTTCTGCGACAGTATTGGATTTCTAGCCTCCGTGACGTTTCGCTAATTGTCTTTCGATTGCATATCCGAGAATAATCGATACTTGCGGTTTTATAATGGTACAATGGTGATTTCTCATTGGCTGAACAACTGAACTATAATGAATAGGTGTACTTTAATGAGGTGCATTAAAGGGCTACTACCAGGTGTATAATTACTACATTTCGGCATGGTCGAGCATAAAATGTAATTTTAACAGTTTTGTCTATACCAAGGATACTGAACAAGTGCATTGCGGAAAAAAGCTAGAAATACGCTGTTTTCGAATAACAAAAGAATAGAAAGTGAAATATAAGATATAAATTAGAAAGGAGAAGTGCAAACAGATATGTACCGGTGCTCAAATTGCACGACCATGCCATTTACTACAGAGTTGAAATCACACTCCTATTCGCAGTACAGACAGCACGAGGGGGAAGAGAGGGAAAAAAAAAGACACGAATGATGGAGCTAGCTGACGATCAACATGGCATTGCCCGCATACCACTGAAACGCTCATCTCTGTCAACCAGCATACGATCTTATCTCCGTTATGACGTCACCGAACGACGAAGATTCAGTTTCATGATATCACGAAAACGTTCCCTTCACTATCTTTATACCGCCTGCTTGCCATAAAACCAAACTACACACAGATCCACAGTTCAGATTACGCAGTAACAGTTCCAGAAGAGTGCTATTAATTAAAAGCTAGAGTATTTAGAAGTAATGTAGGCCTGCCTATATAGTTACCAAGAACCGATTTAACTGGAAATGTGCGCCGCGTGAAGTAGGAAACAATATTCTGAATTCGACACGTCCTACTTAGTTTGACATAACGTTGTGACATATTTCTTATGAAATATTGCCGCTCGTTATAATCGTAGGCTGATAAGTTAAGAACACTTGGCAGAAATTATCATCAGATCTGTATATTTTACCTTATCTAAAAACAAACTCAATTTTCTCAGAATTACAGTATAGCAAATAGACAAACAAAATTTGTAACGACCATAAAGTAACGGTAATAATATTTCTACATATAGTTACCTACTTACAAATGGCTTTTAAGGAACCCGAAGGTTCATTGCCGCCCTCACATAAGCCCGCCATCGTCCTCTATCCTGTGCAAGATTAATCCAGTCTCTATCATCATACCCCACCTTCCTCAAATCCATTTTAATATTATCTTCCCATCTACGCCTCGGCCTCCCTAAATGTCTTTTTCCCTCCGGTCTCCCATCTAACACTGTATATGCATTTCTGGATTCGCCCAAACGTGCTACATGCGCTGCCCATCTCAAACGACTGGATTTAATGTTCCTAATTATGTCGGGTGAAGAATACAATGCGTGCAGTTCTGTGTTGTGCAACTTTGTCCATTCTCCTGTAACTTCATCCCTCTTAGCCTCAAATATTTTCCTAAGCACCTTATTCTCAAACACCCTTAACCTATGTTCCTTTCTCAGAGTGAGAGTCCAAGTTTCATAACCATACAGAACAACCGGTAATATAACTGTTTTATAAATTGTAACTTTCAAATTTTTTGACAGCAGACTGGATGATAAGAGCTTCTCAACCGAATATTAACAGGCATTTTCCATATTTATTCCGTGTTTAATTTCCTCTCGAGTATCATTTATGTTTTTTACTGTTGCTCCAAGATATTTGAACTTCTCCAACTCTTCAATAAAATTCCAATTTTTATATTTCCATTTCGTACAATATTCTCGCCACGAGTCATAATCATATACTTGTCTTTTCAGGATTTACTTCCAAATATATCTCTTTACTTGCTTGCAGTAAAATTCCTGTGTTTTCCCTAATCGTTTGTGAATCTTCTCCTAACATATTCACGTCATCCGCATAGACAAGCAGCTGATGTAACCCGTTCAATTCCAAATCCTCTCTGTTGTCCTGGACTTTCCTAATGGCATACTCTAGAGCAAAGTGAAAAAGTAAAGGTGTTAGTGCATCTCCTTGCTTTAGCCCACAGTGAATCATATTTCTACATATAAAAATGAAAAATGTGCATCAATAAAATTAAGAAAAAATATTATTTATTATACCAACTTCTATCCTTAGGATTCTTTAGTTTGTCCCTGTCCACACCTGTGGAGTAACTGTCAGCGCGTCTGGCCGCGAAACCAGGTGGCCCGGGTTCGAATCCCGTTCGGGGCAAGTTACCTGGTTGAGGTTTTTTCCGGGGTTTTCTCTCAACCCAATACGAGCAAATGCTGGGCAACTTTCGGTGCTGGACCCCGGACTCATTTCACCGGCATTATCACCTTAATTTCAGTCAGACGCTAAATAACCTAGATGTTGATACAGCGTCGTAAAATAACCCAATAAAAATAGTTTGTCCCTTGTCCTTGCACTGTGTAATTTTCAGTTATATGATTGGGGATGTGTACGAATTCCTCAGTAATGCCCATACCAAGTGGAAACTGTAACATTGGCAACTCAATCGTTGTTGTATTGTATTGTATTGTATTGTATTTATTAACATTCCATGGTATTCATACATTGCTTTGCAGCTAGAATATGGAACAAGTCGAAAAATTTAATACTATTATAAAGTCTTAATTTATAGTCACAGTCTAGATGAAAAATATGCAGACGAGATTTACAATATAGTCTACTAGTACAACACAAAGTTTTAGTATCAATTTCATGAAGTGTTATTGAATGTCATGAATTCACCTACAGAATAGAAGGCGTGAGAAATTAGGTACTTCTTTAATTTGGCCCTAAATAATTTTATGTTTTGAGTTTAAATTTTTATATCCATAGGGAGGCTACTAACATTTTTACTGCCATATAACACACTTCTTTTTTAAACTACGCTAGACTTGCCGATGGAGTATGAACGTCATTTTTTGACGTGTATTTATGCTATGAACTGTTGAATTAGTTACAAAGATTTCACGATTACATAGGAGGAAGATTATTAATGAAAAGATATACTGACAAGCCATGGGCATTATTGGTAGTTTTCTGAAAATAGTCCATGATTCCCTAGATTTGGCACCTACCATTATTCTAATTACTCTTTTTTGTAATAGAAATATAGGCTACTGTTACTATCTGTTAAATTTCCCCGGAATATTATTCCAAAATTCATTACCGAGTGGAAGTATGCAAAGTATATTGTTTTTAAGGTATTGATATTTACTATCTTTTGCATAGTTCTAATAGAAAAACAAGATGAATTTAGTTTGGGAGTAATTTCTTTGATATGATTTTTTCAATTTAACACATTATCGATTTTTAAGCCAAGAAATTTGGTTGTTGTTTCTAATAGGGATCTATTGTTAATTATTGCCCTATAAATTTGCGAGTTTGAATGTTGACATGATTTAAATTGAATTATGTTAGTTTTTTTTACAATTTAATACCAATTTATTGACTGAGAACCAGTCACATATTTTGAAGAGAATTTTCTCTCGTGAAGATTGGAATGTGTTGGAGTTATTGGCTGTAATTACTATATTTGTGTCACCTGCAAATAATATGGGATGACCTATATCTTTTATTAGGGGGGGCAAGTCATTTATAAACACTAGAAAAAGTCATAGCAACAGGCCTAAAAAAACAGGCATAAGTGCAAAATGAATATTTCCGAAAGGAACTTAATAATATTTCATACAAATACTAATTAAATCTTGTTTATCAACATTTAATTGACCTCTGTGTGAAGTTTCAGACCAATCTGACATCTGTTGTGCAAGGAGCTTTATTTTAATTCAAGAAACTGCTTAAAATTTTAAAGTCGAGAAAAAAGCATTAGGAAAAAAAATTTCTCAACGCACTCGTGCAACGTATGTGTTGCCACATTTTATTATACGAGATGATACCTTAGAGCGGTGAAGGTTTTGAATTAGAACGGGGTATGTCTGTATAGCGACAGAAAGCATTTTGTCAATTTTTGCAATTTCTTTTTTCTCTGTTACAATACATAAACTTCACGTGACACAGTTTGAAGGGCTCTTAAATAGGAAATGAAATCATATTACGAAACTAGAAAGTTCAAATATAATTACGAACATAAAAACAAAAAACTGAATTTTCTTCATTTTTCACATTATTTCACCATAGTTTCCCCTACAGATTTAATATAGTCTCTATGTTTGGAACCAGAACGCACAAAAAGGACCTTGAAGAAAAGAATTCCATGCCACACCTATGCACTGTTGAGAGTTGTGCTTGCGTGTCCGATCTTGCAACAAGATTCATAACCATTCAGAGCTAGCAAATATCCTCGTCAAAACACACACACACACTGTCAACAGAGTCTGATCGATAGCCGAGTGTGCTGGCTGCACTGTGTACGCCGAGGTCTACCTCTCTTCAGCTAGTAGACAGCTATCTCGAATCAAGCGCAGCAAATTACCGAAATATCAAATTACTTGTAAATTTTCTCGAATCTTTCTATTGTTTATATCAATAAATCACACTAAGTGAATACACTGAAGAATTAGCAACACCTTAAATCAGTTCATCGATATACGAAATATCAGGACCTTAAATCAGTTCCTACATATAATTACCAACATCTAAAAAATCAGTTCCTCATATAAGAATTAGCAACATCTTAAATCAGTTCTTACATATAATTACCAACATCTTAAATAAGTTCCCCATATAAGAATTAGCAACACCTTAAATCAGTTCGTCGATATACGAAATATCAGCACCTTAAATCAGTTCCTACATATAATTACCAACATCTTAAATCAGTTCCTCATATAAGAATTAACAACACCTTAAATCAGTTTCTCATAGAAGAATTAGCAACACAATAAAAATATGCCTTAATAAACCTCTTGATTATCCTTCAGAGCTGCTGTATTCAGAATTTAAAGTATCTGACTTCCATCAAATTTATAACAATGTATTACTGAATTTCGTACATAAAAACCGAAACATATTTAATTTATATTCACATAAATATAAAACCAAAAGATCAATCACAGTAGCAACTTCGGTCCAAGAATTTACAACATGATAATAGATAAATTTCCAAACATACAATTTGCTAATGCTCCTTATTTAAAAAAATCTATTAAAAATGCTGTTAACAGAGAAAATTTAAAGTTCAGTTATTGTGATATGTGTTTCTTCTTCTTCTTGTTTTCCTTTTATCACTTTTTACTCTGTTTTTCAATTAAATGTCTTAACATTAACTTACATATGTGGAATGCTCCCTGAGCACGAGTATGTAACTTACTCTTTCTGGGGGTGCTAGAGAGTTCTTATATAAAAAAAATCAATATGTATCTTTGTTCTGGCAATAAAGTTTTATTATTAATTAAAAAAAATCAGTTCCTCCATATAATAATTAGCAACACCTTAAATCAGTTCCTCATGTAAGAATTAACAACATCTTAAATCAGTTCTTCCATATAATAATTAGCAACACCTTAAATCACTTCCTGCATATAAGAATTACCGATACCATAATCAGTTCCACCTTAAATCAGTTCCTACATATAAGAATTACAAAGATCTTAAATCAGTTTCTCATATAAGAATTAGAAACACCTTAAATCAGTTCCTCATATAAGAATTAGCTACACCTTAAATCAGTTCCTCCATATAAGAATTACCACACTTTAAATCAGTTCCTCATATAAAAATTAGCCACACCTTAAATCAGTTCCTCATATAAGAATTAGCTACACCTTAAATCAGTTCCTCCATATAAGAATTACCACATTTTAAATCAGTTCCTCATATAAAAATTAGCCACACCTTAAATCAGTTCCTCATATAAGAATTAGCTACACCTTAAATCAGTTCCTCCATATAAGAATTACCACACTTTAAATCAGTTCCTCATATAAAAATTAGCCACACCTTAAATCAGTTCCTCATATAAGAATTAGCTACACCTTAAATCAGTTCCTCCATATAAGAATTACCACACTTTAAATCAGTTCCTCATATAAAAATTAGCCACACCTTAAATCAGTTCCTCATATAAGAATTAGCTACACCTTAAATCAGTTCCTCCATATAAGAATTACCACATTTTAAATCAGTTCCTCATATAAAAATTAGCCACACCTTAAATCAGTTCCTCATGTAAGAATTAACAACATCTTAAATCAGTTCTTCCATATAATAATTAGCAACACCTTAAATCACTTCCTGCATATAAGAATTACCGATACCATAATCAGTTCCACCTTAAATCAGTTCCTACATATAAGAATTACAAAGATCTTAAATCAGTTTCTCATATAAGAATTAGAAACACCTTAAATCAGTTCCTCATATAAGAATTAGCTACACCTTAAATCAGTTCCTCCATATAAGAATTACCACACTTTAAATCAGTTCCTCATATAAAAATTAGCCACACCTTAAATCAGTTCCTCATATAAGAATTAGCTACACCTTAAATCAGTTCCTCCATATAAGAATTACCACACTTTAAATCAGTTCCTCATATAAAAATTAGCCACACCTTAAATCAGTTCCTCATATAAGAATTAGCTACACCTTAAATCAGTTCCTCCATATAAGAATTACCACACTTTAAATCAGTTCCTCATATAAAAATTAGCCACACCTTAAATCAGTTCCTCATATAAGAATTAGCTACACCTTAAATCAGTTCCTCCATATAAGAATTACCACACTTTAAATCAGTTCCTCATATAAAAATTAGCCACACCTTAAATCATTTTCTCATATAAGAATTAGGAACACCTTAAATCACTTCCCCCATATAAGAATTACATTGAAAAATTCCTTTTCAGAACACAAAGTTACATCTGTTCGCATCAAATTTCTGCTCATTTGAAGACAAAACTAAAATTGTTCAATCATTCATTATCATAATACACTGCTCTCTTAAATTGACTGAGTATATTAGGAATTCAATCAATGCCTTTCCCAAAACACTCTATGAAATGTTTCATATAAAATAATTTTTGATAAGAAACATTAAAGATTATATATTACAGTTATATTACAATAATATAACTGTAATATATAATCTTTAATGTTTGTTATCAAATCTATGAACACTGTACCCCTATAATTGGCCTAACATGTGTGTTTTATCTTTAAATATAAAATAATTTTTATCTCTAAAAGAAACCAAAACGAGCAAAATTGTATTAGCTTTTATTGTTCTAAATATCTGAAAGAATAACCCACTGAAATTAGCGACAGTACAAGCGGCTCATCCTGTATAGGTGTACATGTTTTTTTTTCTGTTTACTACGAACACAAAAGTATAATTGTGAGATGTTGGGTAACGCTGCGAGAAATCCAAGATACAGCGCAGAAGCAAGAGGTTTGTTCGGAAACTTGGTTCGCGAACTTGCCTACTAAACCAATTACACATTTATGTGAGATAATCATGTGGCCATTAATTTTATCAGCAGTTACCACCATCGAACGAACTTGCTCCCAGAAGACAAGCCTGACATCACAGAGGCTTCTCTGTCTAGACAAACGTTACTGAACACGACGTTCAAGACAATCGCTACTCTAGGGAGTTTAATAAATGAATACAAAAAGGCCGCCGTACACAGATTTAAGATTTACACTAGACAATTAGTTATTTTTTAGCATTTCAAGCTAGACACAGTATCTGAAGAGAACATACTAGCATTTCTAGTTCCAGACAACACAAAACAATCTCAAGACAAACCAAAATTTTCACAATTTTGTTCTTCTGCATCGAACCAAGAAACCTTTGATAATTGTGTAGCAACATGAATTTAACTTTTCTATAAGTACTAGAAATCACAGATTTTATTAACGTTGGAAATTTTTAACATTAGAGAAAGCTGGACTTTTAATGTTTTTATTCTTTTACACAGAACCCTGGAAATTGTAATAGAAAACTGTGCATATACATTAATTACTTTAACACTTTATGAAAGAATTATCAGAATCGGTTGGAATTTATAAATTGTATTAACGTTTGAATGTTTAGAGTCACTCGAAGAGAGTACAATTATTATTTATCTTCCTTTTCGTCGAAACCTGGAACTTTTGATAGAAAACTGCGTAGATGCATCAATTTAACACTTTCTGAAGGAATTATAAGAATAGGTTGGAGTCTACAGATTTTATTAACGTTTTCACAATAAGAGAGAAATCATGTTTTCACCAGTTGAATCGCACGATTTTGCAATTTCATATATATAAGTGATCTGAAATTCTGATTTCCTATTGGGCCATAATTTATGTAATGTCATATCGCGTGTAAACGATGCATAAGATTCATTTTGCATTTGGCAAGTATTTTGTGCCGCAATACACAAAAGAAATTCTTACTCACATTTGGGAGTAATAAAATGGTCTTTTGTCGTCAATACTGTAAACTGAAGTTTTACAATTTTATGTTGTTTCACAATAAATTATTCAATATATAATACTAATTGAGTAATCGTTCAATGAAATGTTCTACAAACAGGTATATGATTGCAACACTGTAAGGAATAAAATTTCGAAACTCCTACAACGAAGCATTACAAAGTAATTTCATTTCATAACTCTGATACTTATGCAAAACTTTAATGCATTAAACTTACTGCGTTCTCGGTTTACAGAAATCAATATTCACTTAGCCTCCGTTCCCTTTGTATTGCAGGAAATATCGCCGACACAAAAACCTGACGCCTCGGGCCATAATCCAATAGATTAACACGTAATAATGGCGTTATTTGTGCAGATCAGACTTTTTAGCGTAAAACTGAGCCTACGACATGAAATATCGACACCTCCTACGCTTTGACACGCCGTTTCACCCAGCGACTGCTATTTTGTTACACAAAATGTAGGCGGAAAAGCAGCAAGGCACTGCCTTGTTATCACGACTGCCTTCGTGCTAGCCCACTGTCTTTCTTACGTAACGTTCCCAAAGAATTTAACACAAAAGCGGAAGCATAAAAGGAGAAAACCTTCTGCAAGTTCCTTCTAAAAGATTCTACAGGGACATCATTTTATTTTTACTAATATTTCTAATATTAACCTGGCTATACATTTGGATTAACGGTTGAGAACCAGAAACACCGTTTGCTAACTACTTACACGACTGGAGTTCGATGATATTGGCATAAAATACAAACAAATCACTTTACTAAGTATAGAAGGAATTTGGGATTCCTAAGAAACTAGTTCGATTAATTAAAATGTGTCTCAGTGAAACGTACAGCAGTCCGTATAGGTCAGTTTCTGTCAGATACGTTTCCAATTCACTGTGGGCTAAAGCAGGAGATGCACTATCACCTTTAATTTTTAACTTTGCTCTAGAATATCCCATTAGGAAAGTCCAGGATAACAGAGAGGGTTTGGAATTGACGGGTTACATCAGCTGCTTGTCTATGCGGATGACGTGAATATGTTAGGAGAAAATCCACAAACGATTAGGGAAAACACGGGAATTTTACTGGAAGCAAGTAAAGAGATAGGTTTGGAAGTAAATCCCGAAAAGACAAAGTATATGATTATGTATCGTGAAGAGAATATTGTACGAAATGGAAATATAAAAATTGGAAATTTATCTTTTGAAGAGGTGGAGAAGTTCAAATATGTGGGAGCAACAGTAACAAATATAAATGATACTCGGGAGGAAATTAAACACAGAATAAATATGGGAAATGCCTGTTATTATTCGGTTGAGAAGCATTTATCATCCAGTCTGCTGTCAAATAATCTGAAAGATAGAATTTATAAAACAGTTATATTACCGGTTGTTCTTTATGGTTGTGAAACTTGGGCTCTCACTTTGAGAGAGGAACACAGGTTAAGGGTGTTTGAGAATAAGGTGCTTAGGAAAATATTTGGGCTAAGAGTGATGAAGTTACAGGAGAATGGAGAAAGTTACACAACACAGAACTGCACGCATTGTATTCTTCATCTGACATAATTAGGAACATTAAATCCAGACGTTTGAGATGGGCAGGGCATGTAGCACGTATGGGCGAATCCAGAAATGCATATAGAGTGTTAGTTGGGAGGCCGGAGGGAAAAAGACCTTTAGAGAGGCCGAGACGTAGATGGGAAGATAATATTAAAATGGATTTGAGGGAGGTGGGATATGATGATAGAGAATGGATTAATCTTGCTCAGGATAGGGACCAATGGCGGGCTTATGTGAGGGCGGCAATGAACCTCCGAGTTCCTTAAAAGCCAGTAAGTAAGTATAGGAGGGAAAGAAAGTAGTTCATCCATTTACGTAAATAGGAAATATCGCGATTTTGAATTTGATAATTTTAATTAGGTTTTTGTTTAATCAAAATACAGTACTGTATACATTATACTGTCTACAGCACATTAGCGTACAATTAAGAGAATGAAGTTAAATTGAAAAATAATCACAATATGGATATTTAAACACATGTTTGAAAATGGTGACCGTTCATTTCGATACAGGCTTCAATGTTTTTTTTTTTTTTCATATTATCGCACTAATTCCAATTACCAGTTTCGTCCTTCGTACTGGTAACTCATGTTGAAATAATTCTGTACCTATTCTATAAAAGAGTACCTTACGTACTGTAAATTCAATCTTCACTTCTGTCCGATCCGAAAAGATAAAATTACTCAGACATGCTATCTACTGTCTGTCCAAGTGGTTATATCGCAGGGTGGTAGAAAGGAGGGAAATCACGTGACAGTTAATTACTTAACGAGGCCCTTTTATTTAAGTTATTTTAAACAGTTGTATAATATTACGTAGACGTCCAATTCCTAACAGAAATCAATGTTTTCAGAAAAGAGCTAAGACAGCCCAGCCACTATCCTTTACAGAGGGGCGAGCAGAAGCGGGTGGGAAAACCGGGATGCCACGTAGGCAAACGGACGACAGTAGCTGTGCGAGAATATGATTCAATATTGAAAGCTCTTTCGTAACTGGAAAACGAGAACGTATTTCCGGAACATACTATACTCACTAACTCAGTACTGTTTACTATGACCGTAAGGCGACTTTGACTGCATACGCAGCCTTGGTTCTGTGTGGAGGTCGGTTGGACGTTTACTGTTAGAGGGGGTGAGAGTGAAGTACATTAAAAAACTCAGGTACAATAAAAATTGAAGTAAAAATAAAATGATGTCCCTGTACTTATCCCTAGAGATATAGTAGGGTACAGTCTAACGTATTTTAAAACAATTTATGTACAGTGAATATCAATTAAATATTAAAGGACAATTTATCAAATTATAATGACAAGAACATGATATGAAAATATGTTATGTGAAGAGAAAGTCCTACGTTATAACACAGAATGTTCGATAATGTTATAGAAACGTGAGAAAGCGACCACCTGTGAACTTACGAACTGCTGAACGTGCTGTTCTTTTGTTTTCTAGCTGTTTTTTTTGTTTTCACAAATCCTGGATTGGTATAAAATATTTAATTCAACTCTTCCATTTTTACACATGGAGAAAATTGTGGACGATTGACGGCTATACAAGAATTTATGAAACAAACAACGTGATTCATTTCGATGGTTGATTTTTCTATTATCAAAATGTACTCTCTTATCTTTAAAGAAATTCCGAACAAAGACACGGATATTCTGGTTGGAGTTTCATACTAAACTAATTTAAGGGATTTTTCAAGTACATAGCAAACACACGGTTGAATTCCATTATCGTCTTTATGACGTGATTCATAGCCTTAGCTGGAGGTATATAACACAATTCGTAACAAAGTTAAAGGACAAGTAACCCCACTCCAGGCAGGTTTCAAAATTACGTTTTTATTAATTCTTGTAGCGTCCAAACAGTTTCTTAATTCTATAAACTTACGGCACAGAGAAAGAATAGTAAATTTATTACTGCGAACAATCGGCTAGAAATATCTAGAGAAAAATAAAGAAGTGTATGCATTATTTGTGGATCTAAGAAAGGCTTTTAACAAAGTGGATTGGAATAATCTTTAGGGAATCCTGAAGAAAATTGGTGTGAACTGGAAAAAGAGGAGACTGTTCAGTAATCTTTATATGAAACGAGTCAAAGACAGGATAGGAGAAGGGACGTCAAAGGGAAGTTGAATAGGAAGAGGAGTACGACAAGGATGCCCTTTATCACCTACTCTGTGCAACATCTACTTGGAGAGTTTAGTGAAGAAATGTTTTCAGAACATAGGAGGGGTGATAGTAGGAGAAAAAAGAATAAAGTGCATATGAACTGCTGGTGATCTGGCATTGTTAGCAGAAGAGGAGTCTATACCAAGGGATACGTTACTGGAGCTAAATGACATCTGTGGGCAGTATGGGGTGACGATAAATGCAAATCACGGTTATCGGTAGAAAAATAAAGAAGGTAAACGTACGAATTCGAAATGAGGGGATAGAGCAAATGGACAGCTTCAAATACTTGAAGTAGTAGGTCTAACATGAGCTGCTGCCATGAAGTCTAAAGGATGATAGCTATGGTAAAGGAAGCTTTTAATATAAAATATACCTTCTGTGGACCTTTGGAAAAAGAACTAAGAAACTAGTTAAGTGCTTTGTGTCGAGTGTGACATTGTATGGAGCAGAAACATGGACACTACAACGAAGTCGAGAAGCTACTAGAAGCATTTGAAATGTGGATATGGGGAAGAATGGAGCGTGTGAAATGAAATAAGAAATGAAGCTGTGCTAGAAAGAGTAGGAGAAGAGGAAATGATGCTGAAACTGCTCAGGAAAAGAGAAAAATTGGCTGGGCCATTATCTAATAAGAAACTGCTTACTTAAGGATGCACTGCAAGAAATGGTAAACGGAAGGAAAGTTCGGGGAAAATAGACAACATTTTTCATTTTAGTAGGTTATTTTACGACGCTGTATCAACATATTCGGTTATTTAGCATCTGAATAAGATGAAGGTGATACTGCTGGTGAAATGAGTCCGGGGTCCAGCACCGAAAGTTACCCAGCATTTGCTCAAATTGGGTTGAGAGAAAACCCGGGAAAAAACCTACACCAGGTAACTTGCCCCGACCGGGATTCGAACCCGGGCCACCTGGTTTCGCGGCCAGACGCGCTAGCCGTTACTTCAACATTACGATACATGGATGGTTTACGGACACTAAAAGCAATGCGGAAAATAGGAACGATTGGAGAATGTTGAATTTGTAGTGAAAGACCTGCTCTTTGATAGAACACTACTAATGAATTACTATTACTATTATTGTCAGAAGGAAGTGAAATTGGGAGAGGAGTACGTCAAGGATATCCTTTATCACCTACCCTGTTGAACATCTACTTGGAGTATTTAGTTTAGAAATGTTTTCAGAGCATGGGAGGAGTGACAGTAGAAGGAAGAAGAATAAAATGGATAAGTTTAGCGGATAATAAGGGGGCAAATTGCAATACTGCGAACGCTAAGCTCCGCCCACGACCCCTTTCCACTTTTCTCCTACAAGCTCACCGCACGCTCTAGCGGGAAAGAGTGGAAATAGGGGTTTAGGGTGGGATGACATCTAGTGGAGGAAAGTGGAACAAAAAGAGTGAATGCGGCATCTACGAAGCAAAAGCGGAACTTCGTCCTGTTTCCCTCTCCAGCCTCTCCTTCTCTCTTCCTTGCTTCATGTCTCTCTCTTTTTTTCCCCTTATGACTTAGCAGAGGGTAGTATTCGATCTGTTGGTCTTCCTTTTGGTCACGCTTTAGATCACTCGGCTACCGAGACGAGTTGATGGTAGAGGGGAAAATGAATCTATTTATGTTCAAGGGAAATGCAATGAGTGTCGTTGGATATGTCTTAGTACGTATGTGGTTGTTGTCTAATGCACATCAATTTGGTTGTATTGTGTTGTAAAATATGAAATACGTGCGAGGCAGCAGGCAGTGATCCACTGAAGCGGGACAGATAGTATAGAGAGAGAGATAGAGAGAGAGAGAGTGCAGGCGAGCGAGGTGCCGAGTGTCGAGGGTGGGGATAACTTCCCCTACTGGCGTTCGCTGTTTTACGATTTATCCTGATAAGGTGTTGTTAGCAAAAGAAGAGATGATACTAAAGGATATGCTACTGGAGCTAAATGACAGCTGTAAGCAGTACGGGATAAAGATAAATGCAATTAAGACGAAGAGCATGGTCCCAGAAAATAAACTTGGGAATTCTAAATGAGGTAGTAGAGAAAGTGGACAGCTTCAAATGGACTTTACCGTAATTGAATGGACATGATTATTGATTTTCATCTCTTGTCTTCCAATGCGCTCGTTTAAATTTTAAGGAATAAATGAACACATAAAAATGCTGAAATGGTTATTCTAAAGAAATAATCTTATTATTAACGAGATGTTTGTACATACGTAACTATTGTGTTGAATAAACTATTGCCGTATTAATTTTGAACGAATACTTAATATACTATATCGAATGACAATATTTCTACTAGAAGTCTGCATCGGACGTTTTCGCTCGAGCGCCAAGTAGTTCATAGCATAATCCGATAGGTAGCGCACATGCATGATTGGTAAAATCGTCACGAGCGATAAATCCTCGAACGGTACAAGCCAAGCGTTAGACATTCGTTCTTGTTACAGTGATGAACTGTGTAGTAACATCACAGATGTTTATCATTTCAAAACTTTGCAGTTTTTAACTAACCTCTCCATAGTACAACTACAAAACTTGCTTTAAAATGTAATATAAATGTTGTAGGTAAATGTGTTTCCCCCCCCCCCTACACAGGAGTGATTTTGTTCTTGCCACATCTGATAGACGTTAATGGATGGTAAATGTAATTATTATAAACGGAGAACACAATCACGATAATGCAAGAATTGTATCAAGTTTTCTAGTAGTAATAATAATAATAATAATAATAATAATAATAATAATAATAATAATAATAATAATCTTTAATAATAAGTGTATCACTCTTTGCGTCTGTAAGAGTTGTGCAGCATGATTATTCGTTTTATTATATTTTCTGTGACGTTATCTCTGTACTAATATTGTTATTAATCTACTGCTATATCAATAACATTTTGTAAAACGTTTCTACATTGTCGCAGAATATAGGCGGAACACTATGTATGGACCTATCATATTATATATGTGGTAAATCAAATATTGAATAATTATTAATTAGCAATAATAACTGGATATCGAAGTTTTTCATACTATTTTATTTATAAATTCATGTTCCTGTTTTGGTAGGTTCCATTGACTGTTCCATTAAACGTTTGTCATAAACGCAGAAAATAAAGCCTTACTTTTACGTGTGAGCAAAACATATGTATATCTTATCTGTCGCCTTCCATACAACATAAGACATGTTGGTGAGATGACCTTGTACTATGCTTCTATTTATTAGGAGCGTATCACGACCGATCTTATCTCACTCGAGGGTGCGACACTCGACCGAGTTGAAGCGAGCGATTTAACTCCAATGCAGCAACTCTGATATCTACTCTCTTTCAAGTCTGTGTGCACGTTTTAATTAGCATTGCTGTTAGTGCATTTGAATGCAACAGCACAACATGCAGAGGTGTAACGATTTGTTGTCTGTCTCCCAAGGACTCGAAACCACAGACCTGCACTGGAGAGGAGGCGAACATTGTTTAAATTCTGTTGGGGATGCCGTGATACACGACTATGCGGGGCATTCTGCGGGATATGCAGGAGGGACAGTGCAACAACCTACTGCACAAGACGGCATTTCCCAGCTCAACACCTGCTCGCATCGCCTCTGCATTTGCAGCAGCAAGTTGAAATATACATTTATATTATACAGCTGAGAAAAATGCGATACACAAACTGCAAAAGGCAACAGGAGAGGCAAAAACAAATACTTTAAGGCATCAGAGATATGAAACGCGCCCTTGAAGTTCTATAATTCTTTAAGCCGGCAAGAAGGAACAGGTCAACATTCTCAGATAATTCTAAAGGACACTTGCTACAGATTGTCAGCTGTTCCTTTTGCTTTACCTCGTTATCGAAAGAAACACCATTTTCTCCATAACTTTATAACAGTGTTCATCAACTAGCGTATGAGCGGGCGCGGGCAGTGCTTGGCCGATGCGTGCTGAGTGTAGCGGGCAGAGTAACAGTTTAGTGAACAGAGGCGGCTATTACGATCCCCTCAGACGAAAGATGTCAGGCGCAGAAAGCACTTCAAAACATATGCCATCGACTCTTTTTTTTCATTCACTTTCGTTTACAGATCATGGAGAGCTGCCATCTGCTATATTATAGTCAAATGCGATGACCAAGTCGTCGCAAGTTATTGGGTAGCTTCTTTGTATATACTGTGAGAGGGAATATCATTAATGAAGGAAAAATGGAAGCCTGTATCAGAACTTAAAAATGAATTTGCGACCTTACCTCCTTAGTGAATTTAACTGGTCATATGAAGGCTTTAAATTATTTTCTACAAGGCATTAACAAGATTGTTACACAGTTATATTGACAGTGTGAAGGCGTTTAAGGTAAAATTATCTCTATGGGACGTCAACGTAACAACAAGGATATTGCATATTTTTCAAAATTAACAACGATTTACCAGTCTCTTAAGGCGTTGGATTTTGAAGACTATGTTCACATCTGCGCCAGGAATTTGATACGAGATTTCAAGACTTGGAGAGTCTTGAAACTTGGAGAGTCTTGAATTTGATCTTCAGTTATTTGTAACACCTTATTCAACTGATACTAACATATAGTTCCTTCTTATCTGCAATTCGAAATTATTTATCTTCTATGCGATAGTGAATTGAAGAACAAATAACAAAACAAGAGAAGTTTGTATGAATTTTATATGAATTTTCCACGTGTTAGATTTCCCCGAATGAGTAGATATTGGGCCCGGATATTATGCATGTTCGGATCCACCTACATGTGTGAACATTACTTTTCTATGATGAAATAAAAAGATAAAAGCTGTACGATGATGTTTTAGGTTCATGTTGGTTGAACCTAAATCATACACGACGATAGATCTAATATATGTTGCTTTGAAGTAATTTAATTGTACATAATGACGTATCAAATTGTTCAAGTTCATGATGGTTAAACCTAAATTATACACGACGATAGATCTAATATATGTTGCTTTTAAATAATTTCATTGTACATAATGACATATCAAATTGTTGACGTTCATGATGGTTGAACCTAAATTACACACGACGATATAATATATGTTGCTTTTAAGTAATTATTTCATTGTACATAATGACGTATCAAATTGTTCAAGTTCATGATGGCTCAACCTAAATTACATACGACGATAGATCTAATATATGTTGCTTTTAAGTAATTTCATTGTACATAATGACGTATCAAATTGTTCAAGTTCATGATGGTTGAACCTAAATTATACACGACGATGGATCTAATATATGTTGCTTTTAAGTAATTATTTCATAGTACATAATGACGTATCAAATTGTTGAAGTTCATGATGGTTGAACCTAAATTATACACGACGATAGATCTAATATATGTTGCTTTTAAGTAATTTCATTGTACATAATGACGTATGAAATTGTTCAAGTTCATGATGGTTGAACCTAAATTATACACGACGATAGATCTAATATATGTTGCTTTTAAGTAATTTCATTGTACATAATGACGTATCGAATTGTTCAAGTTCATGATGGTTGAACCTAAATTATACACGACGATAGATCTAATATATGTTGCTTTTAAGTAATTTTATTGTACATAATTAAGTATCAAATTCTCCAAGTTCATGATGGTTGAACCTAAATTACACACAACGATAGACCTAATACATATTGTTTTAAAGTAATTTCATTGTACACAATTAAGCATCAAATAGTTCAAGTTCATGATAAATTGAGAAATCTTTAAGAGAGAGAAGTTACATAAACTTATATTGTAAATTCATTATTGTGTTTCCATTATAAAGATGTTATCCGTTATAATAATCTGAGTTCGAGATGGTTAATTGAGCTCAGACTAAAATGATACATTATGTAGGTATACCATAATATTGTACGTTCATGAAATGTTATGCTTCGATTAAAACGATCATTACTGTACAATATTCCTAAGTTCATAATGCTTAAACCTAAACTATTAAGAACAGTGTATCAAATTAATGTTGCTTTAATGTGAAATCCGAAATATACAATTATTCATTAGCAATGACAAAGTTCCTTATATGTTAAGCCAATTTCAAAAGAAATGAGTTATGTATAATGATTGTGTAATTTAAAGTGTGTGTGAACTTCAATTAAATGATAACTTTTGCTTAAAGATTGTTAAAAAATTATTATGTGCACAACTGAGGATTAAATTGTGTAAGAAGGCATTTTAATTTTAGGAAACTTTCTTGTTGTTTCGAGAGATAAACCGTGCATAATAAATGGTCTAAGATTGTACTGCATTCAGATGAAGTAAATCATGCAAAATTATTATCCTAATGTCATTATGGTGTATGTATCCATTAAGAAATATAGAGTATGCACAATGATAAGTATGTTTGTAATTGTTATGCTTAATTTAAAAATACGTTGTGTACAACGATGGCCTCAAGTCACTATTGCTTAAACAAATAAAAAATAAAAAAGTTTTCAATAATCTTCCGAGTGAATTAAGACCATAAATGAGGAGCTCGTTTCCAAAAAGGTCTCTTGTGCACCAGATAACGAAAATGAGCTTTCTGTGACTATGCATAAAACTGTTGATATACCTTCAGAACGCCCTCTAAACCACAAAAATCTTGCGTTTAAAGTGAATCAAACTGAAACTTGTCCGCAGCAAAATTGCGACAAAATATTAGTTCCAGCTTTCGAATCAAAGAGTGTCATAGTCCCATTTGATTCTAAATACACCCAACCACTTCGATTTCATAATGTCTCTTGCCTAGCTAATAAGGAATTTTAGACCTAAACACGTTTTTCGTGATTTCTCACAAAGTTATGGGAATGAATAAGGGTCGTTTTGAAAATAAGATCCTCAAATGAGACAATATACTTTGTACATTGCTGAAACAGGTCTATGATGTTTTCAGATAATTAATCATATAGAACAATTCATGTCGGTCACGACTAAATTAAGAATTATGAAAATGTATTAAGTTCGTAATTGTTTTAAAGGTGATAAATATCAAAATCAATGATTTTAATGAAAGAACGTGGCTGAACATCAATTTAGATTTCTTTTTCGAATACACTTTTTCATTTTATATATTACTTTCAAGTTTTTCAATACAACTTATGGTTTAATTCAAAGGCTGCAATGTAAATATTTTAGTGCCTAATTTTAATTATTAATGATATACAGTATTCAATATCAGGTATTAGGTTATACAATAGGCCAATACGATATATTAACAAATACACGTTCAAGTTTCGTTTTTTAATTTTAGAAGAAATATTAAGAATGACCCCATTGCTACGGTACCTCAAATATTAACAAAGACTTAATTTTTAACGATTAATTACCAAAATCTAGTTTCTTTAATTCTCTATATACTAGAATACATTATATTTTTTCGTGACTTTTTCCATACTGCGGAATAAACAGAGTACGAAGATAAAATCATTATTATTTAGTTTAAAAAACCATTAAGTACATTTAAAAATATCTGTCTGATGCATGTGAACATTATCACCTTTTTAATAATACACAATTGAAATACTGTAAACTTTTTGTACTATATAGGCTAACGCTAGCTAATTAATCCAGGATAAACGTGTTTTAGTTCTGTCATGAAAGATAGAAAATAAAAATCAGTGGCACTTACCGTCATGAACTCAACTTCCGAGTGAAAAAAATTCAATAATTTCCACAAATATGCAATATAATTTCTATACGTATCTGGTATTAAATAAATCACATACTTTCATTTGTTTTTGTAGCTAAAAGTTCTAATTATAGAACTTAAAACAGATGAACTGTCAATTTCAGGCTACATTAAACAATAAAAGAAGATTAAATGATTAATCTGATTTGCATTTTCCATTTTAATTTCATGCTTTAGACCTAAAGCACAAAATGTATACATTGTGATCCAAAAGTGTTTTCTGTTTCAGATAAAAAGTTCCAAACATCTTAAGAAAGAAAAATGACAATCTCTTCAAGAGGGGAAATACTAAATCATTCTGAATAAATTATACAATATTTCGCAAATGATAACGATAAAAAGGAAACTAAAATTCGGAAAATTAATAGTTCCTCTAAATTCTGTATTTCTGAACTTCCAACATCCCCAGTAAATATAAACTTACCCTTGCGTAAGTACTTTACAGGTTTAAATCAACTTTGAAGTTTTAATAAATGTACAAGATCAATCTGTGACAAATTCTTTCATTTGCAATCATCTTTATGTTTCATTTTTAAATGTTATACATTTTTATTCTTCTTTTATTTGTGTTACAATAGTATTTACGAGGCAAACCTGTTCAAATTCACAGAGTAGAATATACAAAATGAACAATAAGTAACGTCATTAATTTCGGGGGTTATTCTTTGAGATGTTTCAAGCAAAAAAGTTCCATACAATTTTGCAAGTTTTCGCTTCCTTTTCGAGATAAAAAATATTTCGTACGAAACATTTCATAGCGTGTTGTAGGAAAGCCATTGACTGAATTCTCAATATGCTCAGTTAATTTAAGACAACAATGCATTATGACAAATGACTGAAAGACTTTTAGTTTTGTCCTTTAAATGTGCAGAAATTTTATCCGAACAAATGTAACATTTAAAATTCCTTTGCACAACGAAAAGTTACATTTGTTTGGATCAAATTTCTGCATAATTAAAGGACAAAACTAAAATTATTTCAATCATTCATTACCATAGTACATTGCTCTCTTAAATTTACTGAGAATGTTGGGAATTCAATCAATGTCTTTCAGAAAATACATCATGAAATGTTTCATATAAAACAATTTTTATATCGAAAAATCAGCAAAAACGAGCAAAATTGTTTATACATTTTTTTACAGACACACGAAAACACACCCCAACGAAATTCTCAAAACACAACTCAATTTCAGAACACACATACTCTTTGACTCTACATTACGCCACACGAACACACCCTCACAGGAAACAATACAAGAGGCGCCAACACCAACAACGACCAGTTCTGAGAATGGCCCATAAAAGGTCGAAACATGTAAACAAGGTACGTTAGAATTTAACACAAGAAAGTCTTATCATACATATTCCGAAGTGATACAGTGTTAAAAGTTGTGTAATCAAGATGTATATACTTTTTTCCTTGAAATATCTCAAAGAATAGTCCCTTGAAGTTAATGGTATTTCTTACGGTTCACCTTGTATACCAGCACCATTTGCTTGTTCTTTTCGTAAATCAATGTTACTTTATAAAATACACATTTCCCTTTATACCTATTCTGCTATTCTCTAAAATCAATATTTACAATATCACCAGTAGATAGGAATTTCATTCTACCTCACATGCTCACTTTAACTTCATTAGTAGCTCCCCTTTTATGATGATGGCTTTCAACCACATTAAAATCATTCACAAATCGAATTTTTTTATATGCTGTTAGGATAATGTGGATATAAATGTTTTACAGATGAAATATCATTTAAATATAAATGTACTGGACTGCAAACCTTTCCAATCGCGTTTTCAACTTGTATTGCGCTGTAAATTACGAAACAAGGTTGTTAAATATATTATATCCTGCACCCGCGAGAAAACTTTCCTTAATAACGAAGGTTGTACCGCTAGTGTAAAGGCGTTTCCACTCACGACACAAGTCGGACAAGTATAAAGAAAGTCAAGAATAGATATTCTAAATTTCACTAACCTAAACTATATTCTTAACTGATCAGAATCTACCTCAAAACACAATTTTTTCAGTTCCCGTATATTTCACAGTATGTCACATGTATCGGAAGAACCTATTCATTCGTTCATTTATGTATTTATTTATGTATTTATTTATTTATTTATTTATTTATTTATTTATTTATTTATTTATGTATTTATGTATTAATTAATTATTTTATTTTTTATTTACGTATTTCTTTATTTATTTATGTATTTATTTATTTATGTATTTATGTATGTATTTTATTTATTTACTTATTTATTTATTTAATTATTTATTTATTTATTTATTTATTTATTTATGTATTTATTTATTCATTTATGTATTTATTTATTTATTTATTCATTTATGTATTTATTTATTTATTTATTTATTCATTTATGTATTTATTTATTTATTCTGGTGTAGTTAAGGCCACCAGGCCTTCTCTTCCACAACACCAGGAATACAAATACAATAATAGAAATAAACAGAAAGAAAATACACTTACAAAGTAAAGCTACACAAGGAATAAAGAGAGAAAGAAAAGAAAAACACTATAAACTAAGTAAAGCCACACAAAAATATACACAGGTTGCACTCACACAAACTACATCTGTATACAGAATGTATACAGAATGAACTGTAAGTAATAACATTAATTTCAGAGGGTTACTCTTTGAGATATGTAAAACAAAAAAATGTTATACAATTTTGCTCGTTTTTGCTTCCTTTTCGAGGTAAAAATTATTTTGTACCAAACATTCCATGACCTGTTTTAGGAGAGCTATTGATTTAATATTCAATATGATCAATCAATTTAAGAGAGCCATATATTATGATAATAAATAATTGAAAGAATTTTAGTTTTGTCCTTTAAGTACAGAAATTACATCTAAAATGAGACACTCGGGTATAAAACATGGTAACTGACATTTTAGTCAAAAATGATGCATGTAGGGTATAATACGGTATCTTACATTCTGCGTCTAATGCAGTAGTTACTTCTCCAACATCTCAACAGATGGCAGAAGTATACAGGTTTTACTTTCCTGGTAACTATACAAACTGTTGCATGTATAAATGTTTACCTACCAAATAACTTCAAAAGACTAAAACGTCACTTACCATGTTTTACTCCCGAATTTCTCAAATATAAATGGTGATTGAGAAATTGAACTGAATCTTTTAATACTTGAATGTCAATTTTATTGATGACTGCAAAATGTAAACTAGGATCTTCAAGAAATTGTATGTGCATTTCGGCAGAGATCCACTTGCATAATAATAATAATAATAATAATAATAATAATAATAATAATAATAATAATAATAATAATAATAATAATAATAACAACAACAACAACAATAATAATAATGAGACTTACTTACTGACTTTTAAGGAACCCGGAGGTTCATTGCCGCCCTCACATTAGCCCGCCATCGGTCCCTATCCTGAGCAAGATTAATTCAGTCTCTATCATCATATCCCACCTCCCTCAAATCCATTTTAATATTATCTTCCCATCTACGTCTCGGCCTCCCTAAAGGTCTTTTTCCCTCCGGTCTCCCAACTACCACTCTATATGCATTTCTGGATATGCCCATATGTGCTACATTCCCTGCCCATTTCAAACGTCTGGATTTAATGTTCCTAATTATGTCAAGTGAAGAATACAATGCGTGCAGTTCTGTGTTGTGTAACTTTCTCCATTCTCCTGTAACTTCATCCCTCTCAGTCACAAATATTTTCCGAAGCACCTTATTCTCAAACGCTCTTAATCTCTTTTCCTCTTTCAAAGTGAGAGTCCAATTTTGACAACCATACAGAACAACCGGTAATATAACTGTTTTATAAATTCTAACTTTCAGATTTTTTGACAGCAGACTACATGATAAAAGCTTCTCAACCAAATAATAAGAGGCATTTCCCATATTTATTCTGTGTTTAATTTCTTCCCGAGTGTCATTTATATTTGTTTGAATTTTTCCACCTCTTCGAAGGATAAATGTCAAATTTCTGTATTTCCATTTCGTACAATATTCGGTCACGAGACATAATCATATACTTTGCCTTTTCCAGATTTACTTCCAAACTTGTTTCAAGTGAAATTTTCGTGTTTTCCATAATCGTTTGTGGATTTTCTTCTAACATATTCACTCATCCGCATAGATAAGCAGCTGATGTAACCCGTTCAATTCCAAACCCTCTCTGTTATCCTGAATTTTCCTAATGGCATATTCTAGAGCGAAGTTAAAAAGGAAAGGTGTTACTGCATCTCCTAGCTTTAGCCCGCAGTGAATTGGAAAAGCATCAGATAAAAACTGGCCTATATGGACTCTGCTGTAAGTTTCACTAAGACACATTTTAATTAATCGAACTAGTTTCTCGGGAATACCAAATTCAATAAGAATAGTATATAAAACTTCTCTCTTAACCGAGTCATATGCCTTTTTGAAATCTATGAACAATAATAATAATAATAATAATAATAATAATAATAATAATAATAATAATAATAAAAATAATAATAATAATAATAATAATAATAATATGGATATCTAAATAAAAAGTTATGTATTACGCATTTAGCTTACGTAGCTACTCGGATACAAAATCTTTATCATATACGAGACGTAGCAATGAAAATATTGTTAAGTTTTCAAATTCATAATAAAATACTTCGTATATTTTCCCGTAACACTTTCCAAACAATTCTATCGAGATTATGTTTTGTAGATCTGATAACGTAACTTTCTTTCCACGGTTTTATTGAACGCAAATTGAGACAAATAATTCCCTGTGTACGTACATCACAAACACCCTGACATCCCTTCCCATATGTTCTAACCCTCACAATCCATCAATGTTAACACCTAAAGCTGTACGTTCAATCACATTCATCAGATCACATCTGATCAACACCGAGATCTCCGGGGCACGGGTTCAAATCATGCTCGCAATATGACTGAATTATCCTACATTTGACAACCTTGACTCTCTCTGGAAGGGTGACCACTATCAAAATGCACGACGATGTAATCCTAGTGATTGGTCGATGGATCACCAGCACAGTCCGCTAATCCATGTGATTGGTCTCGAATTGAATACATCAAATTATGTAATAATGGATGGTTCCAAGGAGAGTATTGACACATCATTAATATGATGACTGATATATCTGTTTTCAGCGTCAAAAATCTATACTAATTATAAATCTGTAGCCAAAATTTTTCTGGTAATTTTCGATTTTCCAAAAATAATTGGTGTTAACATGTATAATTAACCATCCTGGAACCGAAAATCACTTTCTTGAAATTTTTGTTTGTATGTCTGTCTTTCTGTCTGTCTGGATGTTTGTTACCTTTTCACGCGATAATAACTGAACCGATTTATATGAAAATTGGAATATAAACTAAGTTCGTTGTAACTTAGAATTTAGGCTATATGGCATTCAAAATATTTTATTTAAAAGGGGGGTTATAAGGGGGTTTGAATTAAATAAATCGAAATATCTCGCTTATTATTAATTTTCATGAAAAATATTACATAACAAAAGTTTCTTTAAAAATAATTTCAGATAAGTTTTATTCCATGCAAAATTTTGATAGGACTGATAGTTAATGAGAGAAATGAGTTTCAAAATTACAATAACAGCGCCATCTAAGGCGGTGTAATGAAATAAAAAACAAATGACTTCGTCTATAAGGGGCATAGAACAACAACAATCGAAAGCTATGAAACAAACGGTAGCCTACAGAGAATGTTTCTGTGTTTTTATGAAGTAATATCGGAAGCTAAGTTAACCGATTTGTATAATTAATTATTATTTCACCATTGGAAAGTGTAGTTTCTCTAGATGGACATAATGCTATAATGTTATTGCAGTAACTTCTGAGTGAATCGAGCACAGGTAAGATTAAAATTGCTTCTTATGCACAGAAAACTTCGAAATAAAATTCAATTCAAACGCAAACTTACTAGGCACTTGGTCAGTAATTGAGACTCGTTCAGACATGGTTTCTTGTAAATAGTTCTTTTAATCTACCACAAAATATCTCAATATCCGGTAATTTCATCACTATAGAATTTTGTTATTGTAGGTTTAATTTGTAATTTAGTAAATACAAAAATATTCTTTGTTCTTAACTTCTATGATAAAATGTCTAGCTTTCATTAATCAGGTATTCTTGTCGTACTTTAATTTTTATTGTAATTGTAATTGTAAATTTAATATTAATTGTAATCTTATTGTTCATGTTATAGTTGTAATCCCCTGGTAGAGGGGCAGAGAAGGCCTGACGGCCTTATCTCTACCAGGTTAAATAAATAAAAAATAAATAAATCTAAATCTAAATCTAAAACTTGATAGGCTGTTTGGTATATTCATTTACAAATGATCGCATTTTAATTGTTTAAATACAATTTAAATTAAGTGACATATTAAACGATTTATCCTTCTATCAAACACGAATGTTCCCTGGACCAGATGTCCTATTTTAATTATGTAATTACATTACATTTATTTCTTACAAGTGCAGCGGAGCGCACGGGTACGGCTAGTAAGAAATAAAAACGTTTGAAACGAGTCATTGTTGGTGCAATTTAGCTTGGAATGTAACGACAATGTACGAGTAGCACAATAGCGTTCAAATTATTTTCCCTTTCTTGCTACGGCATTGGATAATTCAATATAAGCGCAAAATAAACCGAAATATTATTATTATTATTTATTATTATTATTATTATTATTATTATTATTATTATTATTATTATTATATTAATATTATTATATTAATATTATTATTATTATTATTATTATTATTATTATTATTATTATTATTATTATTATATACTCTGCAATAATGTTAAAATATTTAAAATTATGTAGTATGTTGTTAAATATGTAATATTGTACTAAATATGTGAAAAAAATATAAAATACAATTTATGACAACATTCCCACATATGTATCTCATCAACATTTATATTTTATTCGAGCATAAATATATAGTATTAAAATATGTAATTACATAAATTGCTATAGTAATAAGGAATTTCAGCGTTCCTGAATGGTATTCGGAATCGCCTAGCTCCAAAATGTTAAATTTCACCAAGTCCATGATCCATTTTCTCAGAAACCTTCATACGTAGAAAGATGAAACTTTTACCACATATTACAGGAAGCCTATTGATGATTTAAACACATGTACGTTTAGTTATTATAAAAAATTTAAGAATTAAAAAAAATTATTATGAAACTGAATTTTGGAAAGAAAAAAGGAGAGAATTTATTTTTTTATTATTTTTAAACTATCCAACATGGAAACATTTCCCCGTGTTAAAAGTAAAAAAATAGCTATGGAGAACCTGTAGTAAAAATTTGACCTTTGTATTTTAGACAGAAGCTGAGATAATGGGTCATATGTTTTAAAAAAATGTAATTTTTGGGAACTTCATTGGAAATTGACAATAAATATCAATTTACAGGTGCGTCATAAATAAAAAAGACTTTACAGTTTTCAAAACAATAATAGCCGGTTTTTCCAAGTATTGTTAGAAAAATTTAACGACTGTTAAACTTTAAACAGTTTGTTAATTAATAAAATTGTATGTTTTCAACACCAGTTTGGTTTAACAGATTGTTAACAGTTTGTTAATTTTAAATGTAGGATTTCGAGTAGTTAACTCGTTTAACAATTAGTTAAATATGGCCGATGTCTCCACAGCTGTTCGAACAGAAGTTGCGAAATTAATATTTTGTGTCTCTCTGTCGGGAATGTTTAGCATATGACTGGTAATACAACATTTAAAAAATACTTCTGACTGTTTAAATACATCAGTGTTATTTTATTTCTTTCGTATTTCGTATCCATAGGCCTAATACCAATGAGGAAATATAACCTTACTTTGTAATTATTATTCAGCACGTCACCTACAACTTTCATTTGTCAACTGTTTGTTTATGGAGCGTGGCCTACTATAACAGGTTGTTATTTTATGCAAGTTTCACGACTCACTCTATAATATGGAATTTAAAGATTAATTTTAGCCAATAAAAATTGTCTTACAGTTGTAGAATCATTACCAACTGCTGTTGAGTAGTTAAAATAGTGCTAACAGACGTTATCGTTAAGTGTTGGTTATCTTAAACAAAATTATGTTGAACAAATGGAAAATACATTAACAAAGCGTTAAAATAACCAGACTGTTAATTTAACATCCATTAAGCAAAATTAAACATTACTTGGACAAACTGGCCATATGTGTCATACTATTGTAATCCCTTCTGTAGAATGCAATGAGACAATAAAATAAAATTTCAAAATTTCGTCGTTTTTAAGGTTCCGAACACCCTTAAATAGTAATCTGAAATATTACTTTATCTTGGTTCTAAAGTTCTTGACCAAAAATTCTGATGTTATAGCCTATACTGGTGATATTGGCGCACGATTTGAGTGCTGAGGTAGTTACAAAGTTATCTGGAATTTTTATGTTAGAAGATGTCTGTGCTGAATCAAACAGGTTATATATGCTATATTGTTTACTACTTCTCCTTGTCTGATCTGCATCATTCCAGCACAATTCTTTGGCATATTGCCAGATGTCGTAAATGAACACAAGGAAAACATAGTAAGAATGAAAATGAAAGTGATAAAATGTAATTCTTATCCAAGAAACTGGACTAATTTCCCTGGGACGAAATTTCCATATGGTGCAACTGTGTTTCGAATTCAGGATCTATGGGGAATCCAAGCCAGTTTCACATTATTAAGTAGAGAAATTACTTTAATAATAAAAAAACATAACACTGTGAAAATGGTTTGTGATCGACGTCATAAGTAATATTGGGTACAACACTAAAAGCATTCATATTGCACTGCTTCAAATGATGAACCTTCCAATAATACAATAAAGAAAACATTCATTCTTTGTATAAAATTATTATTTTGTAAATGATAATATTTTTGTTAGTGTGTTTGGCTAACATACCAAATAAATGGTATAAACTTTTGGATCACAATGTAACAAAACACATCTGTATTTTATTAATTCATATTCGTAGAACACACCCGCATTAATTGTTAATTGTGGAAGAATCCCTGTATGTTTTGTTGTTAGATTATATATATATATATATATATATATATATATATATATATATATATATATATATATATATATATGAAGAGTTCGCGGGAAAAACTATGAATGTCACAGTTTTGTTGAGGTTGATGTCATTATCTAATTCAATGGATCACTTACTTACTTACTTACAAATGGCTTTTAAGGAACCCGAAGGTTCATTGCCGCCCTCACATAAGCCCGCCAGCGGTTCCTATCCTGAGCAAGATTAATCCAGTCTCTATCATCATACCCCACCTCCCTCAAATCCATTTTAATATTATTCTCCCATCTACGTCTCGGCCTCCCTAAAGGTCTTTCTCCCTCCGGTCTCCCAATTAACACTCTATATTATGCATATCTGGATTCGCCCATACGTGCTACATGCCCTGCCCATCTCAAACGTCTGGATTTAATGTTCCTAATTATGTCAAGTGAACAATACAATGCGTGCAGTTCTGCGTTGTGTAACTTTCTCCATTCTCCTGTAACTTCATCCCGCATAGCCCCAAATATTTTCCTAAGCACCTTATTTTCAAACACCCTTAACATATGTTCCTCTCTCAGA
This sequence comes from Periplaneta americana, assembly GCA_025594305.2. NCBI lineage: Eukaryota > Metazoa > Arthropoda > Insecta > Blattodea > Blattidae > Periplaneta > Periplaneta americana. Next base: position 7,810,460 of record JAJSOF020000037.1, on the reverse strand, counting down.
GTGAGAGTCCAAGTTTCACAACCATACAGAACAACCGGTTATATAACTTTTTTTATAAATTCTAACTTTCAGATTTTTGGACAGCAGACTGGATGATAAGAGCTTCTCAACCGAATAATAGCACGCATTTCCCATATTTATTCTGCGTTTAATTTCCTCCCGAGTGTCATTTATGTTTGTTACTGTTGCTCCAAGATTTTTTAATTTTTCCACCTCTTCGAAGGATAAATCTCCAATTTTTATATTTCCATTTCGTACAATTCACTACGAAATTTAATGTTGTTCTTATGAAAAATAGTAAAAAGGAGAATTATCACCACGAATACAGTAATTCTTTCCTTTAATTTTTATATAAACAGCACTACATCTTGCAGTTATAGACTCAATTAGATCATTATCTAATCCGTAACAGAAATGTGACATTCATTGTTTTTCCCATGAACTCTTCATATATATATATATATATATATATATATATATATATATATATATATATATATAATGTGTTTCTGGGTTAGAGTACTTTATATATTATACTGAGGCAATAAGAATTAAAGGTGTTATTCAATATTTTATAAATAATAATAATAATAATAATAATAATAATAATAATAATAATAATAATAAAAATTCACGAAATACATATTCATATTTCAGTTACTATTTCTTAATTTTTGTATATATAATGTCAACAAAAATTTATTTTTCAGATGAATAAATAAATAAATAATACTTAATTTAGAGTATAGATTATCAGTTAATGCAAGTCTCCGTTAAGCAAAACGTTTTTCGTCTTAAAAGCCATAATTGCATTTCAAACCATACACAAACAGCTGTCTTGTTTATGTTATAGGCGTGATAATAAAATATGAGGGTTAATGTGGTCATGTAAGGCAATTTGGTGTAACATCTTGATTCTTTGTTGCCCCAGTACATCGTGTTTAATAACAGTAAACAAGGACATCGTGTGTAAAACATAGGCGTCCCCCACCAACATGTAGCAAATGTTGTTGATACACACCATCAACTGTTTTCCTTGAGAGCGAAGCTGTAATTACGTCACTGTCACAAAGAGAGACCTCTCTACTCCGACCCGCGCACTACACTGGCCGCGTCGCTACAGGTGTATCGGCCACCACTCCCTGCTGCCCGCACAGCTGCGTGCGTTGCTTGCACTCGGCGCCTGCGTGCGTCAGCCGGCAAGTCCCAAATTTATTCGACGAGATATTCCAGTTTGATTGATTGCTTTTGTTTAACAACGCACCGCTACTTCGCGGCGAATCTCGACACTATCTGCGCTGTGAGATACAGTAGAAGAGGGGTAAAGTCGATCAAAAATTTTCAATTAATGATATTGAGGTTATGCAATGGAACGAAGTTCCTCAGAAAATAGCATTTTGTCGTCATATCCCTCACTTATGAAGGCACGTTACAAGAATTGAATTACAATCTATAAAAAAAACTGTTTTTTTATTTGACTTGTGATCGAAGTTACCTGCTTAAATAGAGTAAAGTCGATCACCATTGAATTTTTAGTTTAAGATCGATTTTAAAATATTGCGGAGTAAAGTCGATCACTGTTTATGTTTCTAAAAAACAAATTAAGTGCATTACATATATTTTATTTGTTACAAGGGGTATAAAAACAATAATAACTATATCCACCTCGCGTATATCCACTTCGCGTCAATGGAATTCCTTGTCACAAAGTATTAGGGGCTGCAAGACAACAAATACCTTTAAGAACAGATTAAAAGATAACCTTATTAGCATTTCACTCCAATCATACTGATTTAAACTATCACTGACTACACTGTTACTTTTTTCTTTAGACATCATCCTGATAGTGCTGTATTTTCAAAATTGTCTCATAATAATCTCTTTCTATTATCTAATATTATTTGTAATATATTAACATTCTATGTAATTTAGCTTAATTCTGCTACACAGTTTATTTCAGTGTTTAATTAATAGTTCATAGTATTTTGTTGTTTAATTCGTAAATAACTCTAGTATACATGCAACTCTCATCTAAATCAAATTGTTGAATTCTTTGTAAGTTCATGCATATGTATATACACTTTTTGCTGGTTGAGTGGAAGAGGAGGCCTTACGGCCTTAACTCTGCCAGCTAAAATAAATCATTATTATTATTATTATTATTATTATTATTATTATTATTATTATTATTATTATTATTATTATTAGCATTATGTAGTGTATCTTTTGTTACTGTGAACATACTCTTCGATACAACGCCTGCGTGCGTCAGCCGGCAAGTCCCAAATTTATTCGACGAGATATTCCAGTTTGATTGATTGCTTTTGTTTAACAACGCACCGCTACTTCGCGGCGAATCTCGACACTATCTGCGCTGTGAGATACCGTAGAAGAGGGGTAAAGTCGATCAAAATTTTTCAATTAATGATATTGAGGTTATGCAATGGAACGAAGTTCCTCAGAAAATAGCATTTTGTCGTCATATCCCTCACTTATGAAGGCAGGTTACAAGAATTGAATTACAATCTATAAAAAAAACTGTTTTTTTTTTATTTGACTTGTGACCGAAGTTACCTGCTTAAATAGAGTTAAGTCGATCACCATTGAATTTTTAGTTTAAGATCGATTTTAAAATATTGCGTAGTAAAGTGATCACTGTTTATGATTATAAAAAGCAAATTAAGTGTATTACATATATTTTATTTGTTACAAGGGGTGTAAAAACATCAATATATGCCTATAGCATTATGTAGTGTATCTTTTGTTACTGTGAACATACTATTCGATACAGCGCCTGCGTGCGTCAGCCGGCAAGTCCCAAATTTATTCGACGAGATATTCCAGTTTGATTGATTGCTTTTGTTTAACAACGCACCGCTACTTCGCGGCGAATCTCGACACTATCTGCGCTGTGAGATACAGTAGAAGAGGAGTAAAGTCGATCAAAATTCTGCAATTTTTTTATGATATTCAGGTTATGCAATGGATCGAAGTTCCTCAGAGCTTTTGTCGTCATATCCTTCACTTATGAAGACACATTACAAGAACTGAATTACAATCTATAATAAATCTGTTTTTTTATTTGACTTGTGATCGAAGTTACCTGCTTAAATAGGGTAAAGTCGATCACCATTGAATTTTTAGTTAAAGATCGATTTTAAAATATTGCGGAGTAAAGTCGATCACTGTTTATGTTTTTAAAAAACAAATTAAGTGTATTACATATGTTTTATTTGTTACAAGGGGTGTAAAAACAATAATAATCTTCAATATATGCCTATAACATTATGTAGTGTGTATTTTGTTACTGTGAACATACTATTCGATACAATTAGGCCTCTCGTAGGTCTCCAATGTACAATCGTGACTATGATTGCCAGCTTATAAAAACATTTTTAAAAATGTCGCCGTCCGCTTGAGTACACTTGGCCGCACGCTTGTGAACGGCACTCGTCGCTCTACGTAACTGCATCGTACGGCTATATTTGATTTCCGTAACGCTCGCGCTGACTGCTGACTGCACGCTGACCAAGATCACGCGTTCACAGCAATGCGTTCCAATAACGAAACGTAACTCTGTAAATATTAAGATTAAGACAAATGTTTATACGACATTTTTGCTGAGAATGTCTTCGGAAATAAGCTCCTTAAAAGACGGTAAATCCTCGTCAATCACCCTGTAGAATTCAATTTTTCATCCCAATCTACTGATTGTAAAATAACACTGCAAACTACTGATGTTGTCAATTATGATAATAATTTATGCTTAATCTATATAATAATTTTCCCTGACACGCTTTTAATCGCCCAAATAATGGTGCCACCTATTGAGAACTAGCGGAACTGTTTCAAAGTTTGTCAATTTTTTATATCTTTGGTTCTGACTTATCCCCTGATTAGAAAACTCGCTTACACGATCATAAAATCGTAGGTCAGATATCTTTGATTGTCAGTGTACTACCGGTATACTTGATTCTTGATCAAGATTTTGCTTCTAAAGTTACCGATAAAAACAGCAAGCCACAAATAGTTTATTCTTCTAATTTAATGTAAAATACTCCGTTACAGCCTACAGTACCTATACTCAGGCCGTGTCTCAAAGCTACATTTTCAGCTGAAGTGAACTAGATTGTTGACTAAATAGCCGGATGTGACGTCAGAAGTTATGATCCAAAGCTACATAGTGCATAGCAATCAAGTCCGTAGTAGCTAGTAAACGAAAATGCTTGCTTGATTGTTGACTTGTTCACTAAATAAACATGAATACCTCATCAGCAATTGGGGTTATGAAATCTGGAAATGGTTTGGAAGTGAAATAATGTAAATATAATGTAGAATAACACGTTAACTTTGAACATAGACATTGTTGGTACCTTCTGTACAATGTTTTAAACATTATTGTAATATATTAAGCCCTTATCTTTTCCACATAAGTCGTAATGAAACTGCATTAGGACACTGCCTTCTTAATTCAGTGCTGCACCGTGATGTCATGGTTTTTTAGAAAAATAGTCTGTGAAGAAGGCCATGATTCAAGCATACATGTCCAAAGCTCTCTAGTGTGTAGCTTACAAGTCACCTAGTTGCTAGTCACTAGTGTGTAGTATGGACTAGAGCTTTGAGACACGGCCTCATTAAACATTTTTCTATTTAGGGAATTACCGTAGATTCGTCACTCTTCATAAACCAGCGGATACAGATTAGTTATGTCATAATTTAAGTCGTCTTGGAGGCCCACTGCTTCTACGTGTCTTGCAGCGAGTCCGGTTCAATTTCAGACTCCGGCGAACATGGCATTGGTGGTGGGCGAGGCCAAGGTTATGAAGTTTCTCTTGGGACTTTCCCGTTTTGTTCTCTCCTTTCTACAGACAGCATAAAAATTTTCCTCACATCATCTGCAGTCATAAAATGTGTGTCATCTTTCTTAGTACGTTATCTGCTGGCTCGTCCGTCTACCAGGGTATGCACTTCATCGTAGTACAGTATATATATCCAAAGATTGGCAGAGGCAATTCTACACGAATCAGAGATCTCAGAGCCCTTTAACACCGCGCGGAAACTCTGTTACGTGGTTTAATATTCAAATATAGGAACAACCTACATTTTAACTATTTTATTCATAGTCCAGGCCTGCAGAACCCGTAAGCAGGGGAAGTATGACGTCAGCCTCACTCCACTTCTATTGGGGATGATCGACTTCTGCGTAGAGTTGTTGACATTCTTTGCGTGTGGAAGGTCCGTCAGTGGCGGCACTATAATTTTCAAAAAGGATTGTAATAAATTCATTGTATTGTCTTCCTCCGACGAGTTTAGCGCTGGGACCTGAGGTATTCTTGCCGTCGGTGCGGGGGTTGCAGGTAGATTCTTTTGTTGCTACAGCCAAGCCGAGCCGAGCGGAGTGGGAAGTATTAATCGTCCAAAAATATGCAGCCTTCAGTTTGTAGTAGTGTGTGAATATTTCATATACATATTGTTTACCTAGGCCTATATGGTTTTGTTATTAATATACTAAATATTTGTTTCAATTTTTGCTCAAACATCTCCCTGATGTTAGGTATGTTAATATTATATGAATTACTCATATTAAATATTTCACCGTTACAAGTCATTTTTAAGGAAACATGCTGTGGAAAAGTTTTTGGTTTTATTATATTGGAATTTTAGAATATGTGTGATTGGTATCGTGAAAAACAGATTCCTATATTGTCATGCGAAAATTAATTTTTGGTGATATCTTACAATACAAATCAAGTAGTTTTATTCTCAAGTGAGTTCAGCAGTACAGTATATTTAAATTGATTACTTTACAAATTTAATTCAATTCTACTAATCACTAAATTGTATAGTATAATCTTCTTTTCATTTACATTATTGTAGTAGTTGTATTATGATTTTTCTTTTTATTTATTTTATTGTATTTGTATTTCTGGTGCTGTGATGGCCTTAACTTCACCAGAATAAATAAATAAATAAATAAATAAATAAATAAATAAATAAATAAATAAATAAATAAATAAATAAATAAGTAAATAAATAAGTAAATAAATAAATAAATAAAAATTTCTACAATACTTTCCTCCTCTGAACACGTAAGTACGAATGGTTGTATCTCTGTCTCGCCAAAAATACGTTAGAAAACTAATAGGCATACTGCTCTCGTAAATTGGGCGAATGTTTTCAGTATGATTGTACTTCCTTCCAGACTGCCGCTGTCACTGTCCCCTCCCACTCCAGTACCGCGCTAGACTAGTCGGAACCGCATTCCTCTCAGCACTAAACTCAAGGATGACAGTATTTATAATGCGTTATGCCATTTCATGGTTTACGGTTATGCTAGATTTTCTGTCGATAGTTTCTTTGAGATTTCTTTGCATCTAGCCTGTTTTAGATTTTCCAAAAGTTTCCTCCTATCATCACCTACGGACACATAAATTTGTAGCATTTAGTCATGAACCTTGAAAGTTAATATAATGTCACTATTCATTTCAATACAAAATGAACACAACGAGCGATGTCCTGAATTTAACAGCATATAAATAAATAATCAATATATGAGGCGTTCAGAGCTAAAGTGGATCAAGTCACAAATTTTCATAAATTGAGTTTAATTCATTTTTTTGATTATCTGAAGTTGTATCTTTTCCGAGCAGTAATGGATAAAGTCTTAATTCCAAGCATTCGCCGGTAGGTGACACTAGTCACTTTTGGCTCAGATTATTTATTCACGATGTTCTGAGCCATAGTGGATCAAGTCACCAAACGGTTGCATCAATTGACATCACAATTATTTATATTTTATAAATCTAGAATTTGATAATGGAGCAATAAAATTATTGCTAGTGAAATTAGATAATCCACTAGAGCAAGTTAACTTTAAGTCCTATTATCTCAAAACTACGTCTCATGGACTTGATCCACTTTAGCTCTGAACGCCTCTATACAGTTCGTAATAATGAATTTACCCGAAAGTTTGTCTATTCCATAATAGCTTTGTTTAAATGTCGTTTAATATTGAAATGCATAGAAATAAATTGTATGGGACACAGTAAACAAGCAATTCTTTCGTCTTCCTCAACAACAAAATAATCATATTCTCATTTCCTTTGGAAGTAGTATTTCTTCACGGGTTTAGATTTTTTCATGTTCCAGTTCTCTTCAAATTGCAGTATGCGTATTGTGTACCTGCCGCCACTGATACAGCAGAATACAACTAGAACGCCATGACCACACTGGTAGAAAAGGTGGGTGGGGTAGAAATGGTACAAAGGCAGTCGCTCTGCAGGTCTGTCATAGTCTATAAAAATATCATACAACCTTCGGGTACAAACTCAGGTCTCGTTGCTGAGAAAAAGTCACTTAATCGATTGAGCTATAGCGGGGCTCAAAACTTGCATAAACTTTCTGCTGAAATCAATATAGCTGTTATAAAAACACAACGCTTTGATAGCTGTAGGTGTGTTGTCTGTGCCTCAGGACACGCTTCGAATTTGTCTAATATTTTATGGCAGGGTTTCCATGGAGATAGTCTCTTCAATATATATATATATATATATATATATATATATATATATATATATAATTCTAACTGGTAATGGAAATTATGGGAAAACGGCTGAACGGATTTTAATAAATGACCCCTCATTCTGAAGCTTGGAACCCAAAGTTTTTCAGAAAAATACTAGTTTTCAGTGAAATGTCAATTTTTGAACATAATTTTCCTATTTTCTAAAATACATCTGTCGTCACTAACAAATTGCATTTCAGAATAAAACAAAACACACACTACAGTAAACAATATTACACGAAGGCCATGATCTGTAAGAATGCTGACATATTTAGAGCTCAAATTAAATTGGTTATTAAAAACTTCAAGACTTGCTAAAAAATAATTTAGAGGTCTGATTCTGTGGTGTGTAATTTTCTGAGTACAGCTGTGTATTGGATATTAAAAACTACAAAACTTGAGGTGGTTTGATGACATTATTATCATTACAAATGAAATATTATTGTAGTTAATGCCATGATGTGACTATTTTTAATTAATTATACATATTAATGCTATATTGGTGATATGAAAGTGAAATGTTTTGGGGTTATATAAGTAGATGTAGAGAATAACTTAAATTAGATCTTCATTTCTATAATTTACTGAGTGGAGGCTATAAAGTATATATAGTATATGTTACTGAAAACTATAAAACTTACGTAAGATAATAATATTGTTATTAAAAATCAATATTTTTATAGCTATTAATCAAGTAGGGTTGGGTCTTTTTCATATACTTAATGGCGGTGTGGTGTAGATATTTATATGCGTGATTCTCTTCAGTATTAGCTCGAGAGAGCGCAAAAATTAGAAAGGAAAGAGCAAAAGGTATTACTTACTGATAAAATAAGAGGTCTACAAAATTTTGTATTCTCCCGGTCATGCCAGCAAGATCTCTTAGCAGGATAAAATGATTTTACTCTCTACAATTCAAGGTAGTTTACGAAACACGCAGCAGCTATACCAAGATGCTATGTCTATTGTTCGAAAGCATAGCAAACCTGACATTTTATTTAACTTTCACCTATAATCCACAATTACCTGAAATAGCTACTGCTTTACTCCCACATAAAAAACTAACTGATCGTCCTGACATTGTTGCCAGCGTTTTCGCTTTCAAACTAAAAAAAACTGAAGGTGTATAGGTTCAAGAGAGTATCTGGCATAAAAAAACCATCAGAGGGAATATGTTTCAGTATTACGGAAGTAAATAACTTTCAAAATGTCTGTTAGGCATATTCTTTATTGAAAATAAATGAGAAAAAAATTTTTTTTGAACGTCTAATGAACTTAGTTTGCAGCATTTGCTGCACAAGCCACTAGTACATTAGAAATTGATGTCAATTGTGGAAATTCCATTTAGCAGTTATATTAGCAGCAAAAAAATTGACTAGCTTTCTAATATCTGTAACTCCAGCATTTCGACTCGTAATTCGTCATCATTTGTTATACGAAAAGGAGAATTCTAATTGAAATATCGCTGGTTTGTTTAAAACAGGGAAATGTCAAATGAATACCTGTAGAATATTGAAAATATCGCGAGCTGAAATCCTGATTGAATGGAATTGGAATTCTCAATACGATAGGCATAAGCAATAAAAGTAAAGGCGCCAGATTAAGTCCCAAACACGAACAGAAAAGAAGTTGAATTATAACGAACAGTGGAAACCATTAAATATAAACTCTACTGCAATCGGCAGATGAAAAGGAAATGAAGGGGAGAGTGGTTTGCCAGCAACGAATACCGCATTTGATTTTAAAGACGAAACGGCTGTACATCGTCAATAAAAACAACTCGAAGGAGGTGGAATAGGTAAGCCAAAAACTATAAAACCAAATACAGTTAACTCCACAAATAGACGCCCACTCTCGTATACTTCACGATACAAGGCAAGTCAACGCATCCTGTCCCGTGCTGCACAGGGCTAACCAGCTGAACCAGTGCAGTAGTGTGCAGATACTCGTACACGTTGGCAGCAAGGCAGGGAACAAAAAATGTGTACTTATGTTGAAGCAGAAGTTACAAATATTGGAACGGTTAAAAAAGGTGAATCAATCAGAGCCATCCCTCAAGAATTTGACATTTCGATCAGATCAGTGTATGGGATAAAACAAAATTCATCTAATTACGAGCATTCTGTAGTGATTATAAGGAGCTTTGCTATTATCAGTTGATTGTAGCATTAAAACACAGCTTATTTTGTTTACTTCCTAAATTTAATCTATAGGGATGATTTATGTTCTCTCTTGAAGGCTATACACCATTTTAAAATAATTTAATACACAAACACAACTATTATAAGAAATTCTCAATACGTTTTTGTAGCTTTATTCTCTTCAGCTCTAATCAACAATAATAAAAATGCAGGTTACCAGGCGACGATAGAAAACAAAAGATGCGAAAACAAATTAATGTGGTGTATAAACAATTGAATGCTGATTCATATTCAAGTATAACAATTCAGGGGTGCCATTTGAAATTTCAAAGTGGGAGTGGCTGGGGGTGGGAGGTGAAATCTAAAATGCAATTAAGCCAGGTTTAAGACTTCCCCTTGATATCTAAATTTACGTGTTTTTTTTTTTTTTTGGTTTAAATTGAATTCAATTAATTAACTAGTTATTTAGAGTGGGAAGTTTTGAAATGAAAGCCCCGTATGTAGATATATTTAGAGAGTTTTTCCTCCAGAAGTTTGTTTTATGTTTAAGATGTATCACGTATATATTATACTTAATCACGGATTTGTTTTGTTATATATTTTGCATATACTACAATATATTATTTAAAATTATGTACGTTAATTATTTATGTTTCCGTCCGCACGCCATAAAAAACATTGTACAGCCCTTATGTTTACCAATGCCCGCAGTACTCCGTAGAAAGACAGAGTTCGTACCTCGTCTCGCACACGGTCCATTGCTGTGGAGTTCCAGTGTAGTGAATCCAAGTTTCTTCTTCTTAGCTACATCTCTAACAGTCATCATTCGTTCTTCGTTTGTTCGTTTATTCATCCGTTTATGTACTAGTTTATTCATAAAATAGTTATTTCCTCAATCTCTCTGAACAGTAGGCGCGTGTGACTATTAGTCTGGGGCTGCACTCGGACATGTGTTCGATTCCCGCTTGGTCTGATTATGTAGTTGGGTTTTTCCGCGGTTTTCCCCAAACGCAGCGTAATCGCTTGGTGGATCCTCAGATCCATCTCGCCAAATACAATGTCGCTACCACCAATTTCATGGACGCTAAATAAGCTAGTACTTGATTTTTCACGTAGATTATTTTACGACGCTGTATCAACATCTTAGGTTATTTACCGTCTGAATGAGATGAAGGTGATAATGCCGGTGAAATGAGCCCGGGGTCCAGCACCGAATGTTATCCAGCATTTGCTCATATTGGGTTGAGGGAAAACCCCGGAAAAAAAACTTCAACCAGGTAACTTGCTCAGACCGGGATTCGAACCCGGGCCACCTGGTTTTGCGGCCAGACGCGCTGACCGTTACTCCACAGGTGTGGACTAGTACTTGATACAGAGTCGTTAAATAACTAATTAAAAATAACGTATCGACGCTATAAGTCCCATTATTTGAATATAAAATCTAAATATACAGGGTGGAAGTAAGATTTTAAGAGCTTATTTCTTGGGTAGAGCATAACAAACATTTTTAATGCCATTCAGTAGATATATTAGTCCCAAATTAATACTTTTATCGACAGTAATCTCACTAGAGGTTTTGATTTATCTAGAGAAAATCAAAACTCGAGTGGCATTTAATTGACTATTACACGATTAGAAGAAAGTAGGCTATATAAAGATTAGAAGTAACAAAGTGTACAATAAAATATTAATTGGCTTACGAAAATACAACTGTCTTCAAATGTATTATTGTACCATCTCAACATTACGCTAGATGGCAGTAGTGTTTTATGATATTTCTTGTTACCGGTATCAGTTGTGCCAACTATGGAATCATCATTGAACTCTGTGGACTGTTACTAGTCAAGAAGGCTTTGTTGATTCAGTTTCATTTTTATTAAGACAGTTGCATTCCACTTCAATTATCCGAATCCCAGTAATCAACGTCACTTGACATGATTTTCAATAAATCTTAATATTAAACAATCTCTGATACGTGACTATCCATAATATCATATAGCAGAAGCTATAACATAACCTAACTAATATACACAAGTGTTAGAAAAGTTTTATTTAACGACGATGACATAAAAAATAAACATGAATAATTTTAAAAGGAATAATTATTGAATGTACAATTTTCAAATTTGAATGTGGTTGGTGGTTCAATTGATGTTATATTGGACGTGTGCATAATAGAAGTGGAACTCGTTGATTTAGGCCTACATGGTGTATTCAACTTATTCAGGATTTCCGAATGGTGCTCTTCATTTATTTGTAAATCGGATTTCAGAAGATGCATAGGTGTGATCAGTGATTTTGATTAATTCTTGTTCTTGAATGCCAATGCGAGTCATATTTGAAACTGCTGTGCATCGACTGGAGTGGTTTGTAATTTTACATATATAGGCCTATATATATTTTTTTGACGTCCAGACCAGCGCAGTTTCAAATGTTGGAAAACAAAGAAACAAATGCTAGGGACGCGATAAAATTAAACAAATGCTAGGGATGCGATAAAATTAAACAAATGCTAGGGACGCGATAAAATTAAACAAATGCTAGGGACGCGATAAAATTAAACAAATGCTAGGACGCGATAAAATTGTGCGATAAGCAGCCATGATTGGTTGAAATACGTCCTTTCGTACCGTTTTATTGGTCAAAAGTAGTATTACGTAGTAAGAGTGTAATAGTCAGAATAATTTCCCCCTAAATGTTAACATTGTTTTACTCGGTAAGAACTATCCGTATGAGTATGATTTTATCTATTACCATTAGACAAACTGTTAAAGAATTATTTATCCCTTTTGCAGTTTTTAAATAAAATAGACGGTTTTCTTACAAATTAAATAAAAAACTTAATACGTATCGTTATTTCTTGCCACCAGGAAGTTTGGCAACTCTGCTAAGGAACGGAATGCTGCTATTCAGACCTGAGTTCGTGTATGTATTCGTAGATGAGCCGGCGATGCGCTGTTGCCAAACTACGCAAACATTCAGCTTAATTTCCTAATTAATCATGCACTGAATTATAAAACACCTAATAGTTATTTTATTTGTGTAATGCAGCGGTGACCAAAACTCGAACGGCAGTGATTACACGCGAGAGGCAGTCTAAGAAGTAAGGAGACGGGGGAGAGGTACTTGGCATGAAAACTACAACCAGTGGTGGCTCGTGCACTAACACTGAGTTCTTCATCAACCCGCTAATAAAAATCGCAAGCTTTGCTGTATCAGTAATGTCACTACTGTCATCAAGAGCCAATAAAAATATATACAAATTTTCTTGCTTTTTTTTAAATATTCCCTAATGAACACAATCAGAAATTTCCTGAATTCTCTTCTGGATATTTAGTCGAGAAATGCGCAGTTTTTCAAAATTAACAACTTTTATTGGACAAATTATGTCAGCCACCTTGATCATTACGCTTTTATAAAACTCTCCTTCGTTGGAAGGCTTAAGAGAACAAGATATTTCATTCGCCACTAGATAGCTGGCTTCCTTACATTTATTTATGTCATCTTTCTCTTCATGACGATGATTTAAGGCTGATTTCAGTTCTTGGGGTTTAATAGCTCGTTTCATTACTACACTAGCACGTAATATTCAATCAGTTTCTCTATATTATTATTATTATTATTATTATTATTATTATTATTATTATTATTATTATCATTATCATCATTACTACTACTACTACTACTACTACTACTACTAGTAATACCACTACTACTACTACTACTACTACTACTACTACTACTACTACTACTACTACTACTACTACTATTACTAATATTACTCCTGCTACAGATAAAGCTATTAGTATTATTATTATTATCTACATAGGACAGACAGGCAGATCATTCCAAACTCGCTACAAAGAACACATTAAAGCTATAACCAGAGGACACAACACATCTACATACGCCGATCACATAACCAATGCCAACCATACATACAATAACATAAATACGGACATGGAAATCCTACACACACAACCCAAGAACCAAAAACTCAACATACTAGAACAATACGAAATATACAAACACACCAAAATACACCCCGATCAAATCCTCAACACACAGATCAATTTCAGTACACACACACTATTCGACTCCACAATCCAACACATTCCAACAATAAAACACACCCTCCTAACAGGCAGAGAAGTTCGAGATGACGCCGCGATCTAGTAGGCTCTGATGATGATGCGTGATACACTGAAACAGCTGTAAACCGGACAAATGTTACATATTTAACACGAGTAAGTCCACTAGTTCATCAATTAATTATTATTATTATTATTATTATTATTATTAGTATTATTATTATTATTATTATTATTATTATTATTATTATTAATTACTTACTTACTTACAAATGGCTTTTAAGGAACCCGAAGTTTCATTGCCGCCCTCACATAAGCCCGCCAGCGGTCCTATCCTGTGCAAGATTAATCCATCTCTATCATCATACCCCACCTCCCTCAAATCCATTTTAATATTATCCTCCCATCTACGTCTCGGCCTCCCTAAAGGTCTTTTCCCTCCGGTCTCCCAACTAACACTCTATATGAATTTCTGGATTCGCCCATACGTGCTACATGCCCTGCCCATCTCAAACGTCTCGATTTTATGTTCCTAATTATGTCAGGTGAAGAATACAATGCGTGCAGTTCTGTGTTGTGTAACTTTCTCCATTCTCCTGTAACTTCATCCCGCTTAGCCCCAAATATTTTCCTTAGCACCTTATTCTCAAACACCCTGAACCTATGTTCCTCTCTCAGAGTGAGAGTCCAAGTTTCACAACCATACAGAAGAACCGGTAATATAACTGTTTTATAAATTCTAACTTTCAGATTTTTGGACAGCAGACTGGATGATAAGAGCTTCTCAACCGAATAATAACACGCATTTCCCATATTTATTCTGCGTTTAATTTCCTCCCGAGTGTCATTTATATTTGTTACTGTTGCTCCAAGATATTTGAATTTTTCCACCTCTTCGAAGGATAAATCTCCAATTTTTATAGTTCCATTTCGTACAATATTCTGGTCACGAGACATAATCATATACTTTGTCTTTTCGGGATTTACTTCCAAACCGATCGCTCTACTTGCTTCATTATTATTATTATTATTATTATTATTATTATTATTATTATTATTATTATTAAATCAGTAACTAGTAAATAACTGATAATAGTAATCTGGAGCAGTATTCATAGACATTCTTAGCGCGGGCTTCCGGTGGATGATTAGCGAACTAACGTTTTTCGTATTCATAAACCAGTGTTAGCGATATGATATGATATGATATGATATGATATGATATGATATGATATGATATGATATGATATATGATATGATATCACAGTCTACTATATACAGTCACGAAGCTTGAGTTTTGAGGGTGCTAGAAACAATAGACTGTGACGGTTCTATTTTGCATTGCCTGTAATGAGGCGACATTAGCGATCCTAGTGGTGAGTATCTAATGTTTGCATATTTACTACGTATTGAGCTTCGCGACTGTATATAATAGACTGTGATGATATGATATGATATGATATGATATGATATATGATATGATATGATATGATATGATATGATATGATATGATATGATATATGATATATGATATATGATATATGATATATGATATATGATATATGATATATGATATGATATATGATATGATATGATATATGATATGATATATTATATGATATGATATGATATGATATGATATGATATGATATGATATGATATGATATGATATGATATGATATGATATATGATATGATATGATATGATATGATATGATATGATATGATATGATATGATATGATATGATATGATATGATATGATATATCACAGTCTACTATATACAGTCACGAAGCTTGAGTTTTGAGGGTGCTAGAAACAATAGACTGTGACGGTTCTATTTTGCATTGCCTGTAATGAGGCGATATTAGCGATCCTAGTGGTGAGTATCTAATGTTTGCATATTTACTACGTATTGAGCTTCGCGACTGTATATAACAGACTGTGATGATATGATATGATATGATATGATATGATATGATATGATATGATATGATATGATATGATATGATATGATATGATATGATATGATATGATATGATATATGATATGATATATCACAGTCTACTATATACAGTCACGAAGCTTGAGTTTTGAGGGTGCTAGAAACAATAGACTGTGACGGTTCTATTTTGCATTGCCTGTAATGAGGCGACATTAGCGATCCTAGTGGTGAGTATCTAATGTTTGCATATTTACTACGTATTAAGCTTCGCGACTGTATATAATAGACTGTGATGATATGATATGATATGATATGATATGATATGATATGATATGATATGATATGATATGATATGATATGATATGATATATCAGGGGCTAGTTTAGCACACTCGTAGCGCGGGCTAGCGAAATGTCTATAAATAGCACCCGTAAAGATTAAAAAAAAATTAAAATGCAGATGTAGCGTAGTAATTATTTTGTACTTCAAGGGAAGATATAGGCCTATATATTCAGGCACGTATGTAACAATTATGGTAACACTTCCTGATAAGTAATAATAATAATAATAATAATAATAATAATAATAATACAACATTATTATTATTATTATTATTATTATATTATTATTACCTGTTATGCCTGTGTATTCAGAGTAATGCCTCCTTATATACTACTAATTGAACCGTTGAGCAAAGCAACATGAACAGCGAATAAATTCCTCTTCCCATTCTGTACGAAACCTTCTGTTCCTGCTCGTAGAGACATAAGTTTGTAGAGCGACATGGTACCGACACTGCTTGCCTTCAGTACGTGAGCGAGACAGAGAGCAATGTACAGGAAACTCCCATTACCAATACGAATGTCTTTGATTACACGATGTAATCAGGATATCCAGTTTGGTCACCGCTGGTGTAATGTATTCTATAGCCTCCTTCAAGCTGCACAGCTATATCAGTTCCACCCTGTACAGAGCATTAATAATAAAAGTAGGCAAGATCCGGCAAATTTCGATTTCGGTATTAACAGTGACATTTCAAACAGCACCATGTGACATCAAAGAGAAACCATTTCATCACCTTTGTTGTTAAATATTTATGAATATAAAGTTCTATTTGGCGAGAGAGAGAGAGAGAGAGAGAGCTAGCGCCATCTCTAATCGAGTTATTGAACTTTATCATTTCCATTAAATTCCTATGTCGACACGATTGTATATTACAATAATAATTAAATATTAATTTATGATTAAATGTGTGTAAATTGTTATTTCACAATTGCACACAATTTCAGACATATAAACAATTAGTGGAGAAGGAAAATCAATATTTCAGAATTACATGAATAATAAATTACAAAGCAAGGGAAAATAAAATTATTTTGTGCGAGATCGTGCGTATTTGCTTGTTTTCCGCACAGAACCAATACGCGGTAAGTGTGAAATACCACATTCAGTATTCCCAACGTAACACACATAACAATTTCCCTCTTCTTACCGCTTAAGCGCGACATTCATTTTACTGCTTTAGGCTTTTAACATATTATTTTTAGAGACGTTTAACATATTAATAATTATAAATTGAAAACTTACCACTGCAATCTCAGCTAAATTGCAATGTTAATTATTGTTTTTAAATATTTGCAAAAATTAAGTAAAATCTACTACTCCACAAAACTTATTGCATTCCTGATACAAGTAACATTAAGGAAGCCGTGAAAAAATCAACAAGATTCCAGATGCCGATGTTATTACTGCAATATGTTATATACGAGGAGGATCCAGGAAATAACGACCGTTCGCGCATACCCGCCGCGCAGCTGACTCCCCTTCCTTGTTTGAAGGTCAACTGGCTTCCTTAACATGTGTTCTCATAATGTTGTGAGTACTGGTTGCAACAAGTCGCCATTGTGCATTTTGTGTTACTTCAAAATGAACGACGTGATTGATAATCCCGCCGACTGTGAGGTGAGGAGTGTGATTCGATTTTTGAATGCCCGACATTTGAAACCCGCAGAAATGTACCGGCAATTGAAAGAAGTGTATGGTGATACTGTAATGAATGAAAGAAATGTGAGAAAATGGTGCGAAATGTTCAACAATAGGCGAACAAATGTCCACGATGAAACTCGACCCGGACGCCCATCACTCATCATAGAAGACCTGAAGACTAAAGTGAACGACAGAATCTTGCAAGACAGGCGCACATCACTCGACGAATTGCATATTGCCTTTCCTGACATTTCTCGTTATTTGCTTGGTGAAATTGTGTCGCAACATCTTGGCTACCACAAAATCTGTGCCCGCCCGCACACTGCTGCTTCAACTCGAGAATTGCTGGATCAATTCGGTTGGGAAATCTTTGATCATCCGCCCTATAGTCCAGACCTTGCTCCTAGCGATTTTCACCTTTTCACTAAGCTGAAAGACTTTCTGGGTGGTACGCGTTTTGGAAGTGATGAAGAGTTGAAGAAGACAGTGAACACCTGGCTTAATGAACTGGCGGCAGAGGAGTATAACACGGGAATTCTAAAGCTAGTGAACAGATACGACAAATGTTTAAATGTAGGTGGTGATTATGTAGAGAAGTAAAGGAAGCTTCAATTATGTAACAGACTTTGTTTTTTCAAATAAATATATATTTTTTAATTATTACAACAAAACGGTCGTTATTTCCTGGATCCCCCTCGTAAATAATATTGTTAAAATATTAAAATGAAAAATAAATCATTACATAACCTTACCGTTTGTTTTAAGTTCGCATTTATAGACTGGGGGAAAAAAAAAGACAGACGTATATCACGGCCTGCTGGAGTATAATAAACACAGAAAACATTTTACAGCAACAATGTTGAAGAAAGATATTTTGGTGTTCCGAAGTTGGCGTCATTAAACAGAAACCAACATGGAGATTTCATTGCAACTAATTAGAAATTCGTCTTTCAGGTATGTAATAAACGATCTTCGCACAAAATAATGTACGATACACGAGCGGTATGTTTGTTTTCATGTTCTCGGAAATTAAAAAAGCTCAACTACGTTTCGCTTTTTCAATCTTTTCCTAGACCGTGAAAACGTCAACATACCGCTCTTGTAACGCATATTACTATTATATAACCAAGTTTCTATAACAACAGCGAGTGTAATACCTGCTCGTGTTTTGTTTTCCTCTGGGATCCATCAGTGTTAAAGCCAAGCAAATGATGGCAGCTTATTTGAAACTGCCCTCGGACTTGTTCATGACGGAGAAGAGAATAAAAAGAAACGGTTACAGCCTCCACAAAGACGTAACTTCCACCTTCATGAATTCGAACTCTCTCTCTTAAACACGCCCCTGTTTCGCTCCTAAGTATTTCGAAAACTTCAGCATTCATGTACTTCAGACATTATACCCAATAACCTGTCTTCCAGCGGTAGTGAAACTCTCTTCACTTGATCTCTCCTTCCTCCAGCTATTGTCTCTATTATTGAGATAATGTGAAATTTGTTCAGTATCATTTTTATATCTCGATCCACCTGAGTCTAATATTTCGGCTTTGATTTTATGAAACCTCTTATGTGACAGTACAAAGCATTTTTTCAAGAGGAAGAAACAATTAAATATCATTAGGCCTACAGAAGAATATTTTATTTTATTTTAAATCCACCATCATCAGAAATAAGCTTCCAATTAGTGTAACTCAGTCTAAATCGGGTCAGAGGTTAAATCGGGTCAATTTCAAAACCCTGTCTCCATATTCAAGCGTAAACCAGTTCAAGCAAGTGCTGCCATATACTGGGCAGGAAGAGAACTTCCTGTACACGTTGAGTGCCATTGATGCTAGCTGGTGTGTGTATTCTTTGTGTTCACAATAAAACAATAGAGAGAATATAAAGGTGAGTTAAGAGTATTTTATACATTTTAAATAATGCTTTACAGTTCCGTTATTATTTTACAACTATTGCAGAGAATTTGTGCCATTAACTTTCAATATTAAGTTCAAGCTTTTTAGAAGAGATTGTGGCTATTAACGCCTTCGTCGAAGCAGTATTCAGTACTACCAACCTCTAGCGCAAAAAGTTATAAATTTGGGTTAAATAGGGTCAGTAATATCGGACAAATAGGGTCAACATGTTTCAAAATAGTCCGCTCAAATTAAGTATTTATTTTCAATTCTTTGTGACAGATGGTTAAATGTAAGAGGAAAACGTCAAATTCGTGGACTGAGAACGACGTGCAGAAGGCTATTAAAGCATTTCGCGAGGGAAGAAGCCAACGTCATGCTGCTGAATTGTTAGGAGTTCCCCATTCATCTCTGCAACGATGTCTTCAAAGTGGCCAGGACAACCACTTGAAAAGTAAACCACTATATTTACTACAGAACAAGAAAATGAACTTGTGTCTAGAATTTTGAAACTGTACGCATGTGGTTTTGGACTATACTGCAACACAGTTCGTTGGTGCAGAAAAGAAAACAGTGTTTGTTTGTGGAAGGTGTAAAGTGTTAAATTAAATCAATTCAATATTGATTTTAACGTTCCGTGCAGATATATAGAGGGAAAAATTGTGACCCGATTTGCCCTAAACACTGACCCCATTTATCCTTATACAGAAAGGTAAAAAAGTCACTGCAGTGAAATATTTCAGTCCATGTACAGACAGTTAGTTTAGAGTAAAAAATAAACATTTTTGGGGAAGTAGTACTTACATGTGGCTGTAACTAATGATATGATATGAGTGTAATATATTATGAAATTAACAATAAAATTAAGGATTTGTTACTGTTTGACCCCATTTATCCTTGGTTACCCTATAGCGTCTTGTAAGTGTCCAATGTGAGCACCATTTGTGACTCCATCCGATAGTCTTCATGTATAGTGTGTTAGACCTAACATCAGCAACAATCCTTCTCAACTCTGGCAGGTCTGGAGGTAGCGGTGGGAGATACACATGGTCCTTCACATACCCTCACAGAAAGAAATCACATGGTGTTAAATCGGGGGATCGTGGACTATGCATGTACGGTAGCTGCTCTGAAATTCTCGAGTCTTTCGTTGGGCACACGTAGAAGTCTTGAACTTTCCCCTTGTCAGATGCAACCAGTCCTTTCAAACTGTCTATACCAGTGGTGGGCAAAATGAACGCAACCCACAAGACAGGATTTAAATGGCAACTACATATTGTGGGAGGGGTTGCACTCTACAGTGCAGTGACGGATTTACAGACAGTTGCGCCACTACACTCCTACCTACCATATGTAATTAGAATAGTCCATTCATGTGATATTTAATTAACCATTTTTCAAAGCAATTTCTTTGAAATTAGGATTTATACCTGTGCATGCTATTTTCAGTTGCGCAAGGAGATGAGCATCGCTTAAGCGGGATTTGTGGCTGGACTTTATAAATTTCATTTTAGAAAACAGCTGTTCGCACTGGTAGGTTGATGAATACATACCGTCATTTCCCATAACTATGGTCCTGGAACACAACTATGGTCCACAATACAACCATTCAAATATCACTGTAGAAGTAACGTAGACCGTTCGTAGATAGCTGCAGTGACTTGAATTCAAACTACAGTACAGCAAGAATATAGATAAACGAGGTACTACGTTATGGAGTACAAAATTTGAATAATTGTATCGTGAACAATAGTTATGTTCCAGGACCATATTTATGGGAAATGACGGCACTCATTATCTTTGACGAAAACTGTCTAAGCAGTGGATATGTAGTACTGGACATCTTTTAAAAAATTTAGCCCCCAGTAGACCTTCACATTCTTCTTTCAAGAAGCGATCATTTTGCAAATCCAGTACCTCTAACTGCAATTCTGGGATAACATTTTCAATTTAAACATGGAAAGGAGTGGCAAAAATATTGAAATCTTTCTCCATCGTTTGAAAATCACTGAATCTGTGTTCTTTGAACTCGTGTAACAGGTGATCTATTTTAAGAATGTACATATTTAAGTTCGCGTCCTGAATATTTGTAACTTATCCTAAACATGAGAAATGAAAGAACCGCCTTTCTTGTAAGTGTGATATCCTCTCGATTCATATGATTCTGCGAAAGACATTGTATCACTAATGAAGCTTCGAAGTACAGCAGTCCAGTATAATCCGCCACGTACGCGAGCAGTATTTTCATGGAGTGTGGGAAGGGGAAGGTAGGGGGTAAGTTTGATGCTTCGCTGAGGTCTGACGTCACTGCGGCAATGCCGCAGGAATGCCCACCATTGGTCTATACCATCGACGAATGTAGTTATCGGTCGGAGGATCAATTTTAAACTGTCATCTGAAAAATCGCTGTACAGAAACTTCGTAAATTGCAACAAAGAAAGACTTGTACACAGGAGTCGCCATTTTGTAAATGTGACGCTGTGATGCAACAAAGATAATCACTGCGAGCAGGCAATATGACACTCTCAGAGCTCTTTTTTCAATACATGTATGAAACACACACAGGCTTACTCTTTCTTTGTAAAATCATAGCAACCATCTGAAACACCGATTAATAATTTAGGAACACGGTGTATTAGCTCCAAAATTGGACCAGTACAGTAGGCTATATGTGTAGTCATATAACATGCTGTCAAACAAATCATAAGTTGGAACACAAATTGACAATTTACAAAAATTAATGAGCTGGAAAACAGAGGAAAAACTGCTCTACTTTCTGAAGACCATTACCCTGGGTTACTGATGTTAACAAAGGCAGTCGCTGCGAATTCACATCCGTGGAGGAATGGGGATACAAAGGTGAAAGTGAGGACGAGTTCATTAGCCGCTAATTGCTCTATAGGCTTGGTGGAACAATTCCGGAGGCACGTGGCATCAGTCTGGCATTCATTATGTCAACTCATCCGCGTTCTGTGTCCTTCGATCTTTGAACTCATAACCCCGGAGTTTAGTCTTCAATTGTACATCGTTCAATTCAACCAAATGTCCGTTATTATCTGCGACTAAAATTGACACATTATGGTTATAAAAAAACCAAACATGGGTTTCTGTGTTGTGTCAGGTTTTGGCCTTGTGAAATTCTATCTACATGACCATTTACTACGTTACAGATATCTTGAAGATATAATGTTTACCTAAGCAAGTAGTAACAAAATCGCTGTAGCTTACTAAAATCAGTAATAATAATAATAATAATAATAATAATAATAATAATAATAATAATAATAATAATAGCGCTTAGGCATAATAGATCAACTATTGATCAGATATTTTGTATTCGACAGATAATGGAAAAAAAAATGGGAGTATAAGGGTACAGTACATCAGTTATTCATACATTTAAAAAGGCATATGACTCGGTTAAGAGAGAAGTTTTATGTGATATTCTTATTGAATTTGGTATTCCCAAGAAACTAGTTCGATTAATTAAAATGTGTCTCAGTGAAAAGTACAGCAGAGTCAGTTTCTGTCAGATGCGTTTCCAATTCACTGTGGGCTAAAGCAAGGAGATGCACTATCACCTTTACTTTTTAACTTTGCTCTAGAGTATGCCATTAGGAAAGTCCAGGATAACAGAGAGGGTTTGGAATTGCACGGGCTACATCAGCTGCTTGTCTATGCGGATGACGTAAATATGTTAGGAGAAAATCCACAAACGATTAGAGAAAACACGGGAATTTTACTTGAAGCAAGTAAAGAGATAGGTTTGGAAGTAAATCTCGAAAAGATAAAGTATATGATTATGTCTCGTGGCGAGAATATTGTACGAAATGGAACTGTAAAAATTGTAAATTTATCCTTTGAAGAGGTGGAAAAATTCAAATATCTTGGAGCAACAGTAACAAATATAAATGATACTCGGGAGGAAATTAAACACAGAATAAATATGGCAAATGCCTGTTATTATTCGGTTGAGAACTTTTTATCATCCAGTCTGCTGTCAAAAAATCTGAAAGTTAGAATTTACCGGTTGATCTTTATGGTTGTGAAACTTGGACTCTCACTTTGAGAGAGGAACATAGGTTAAGAGTGCTTGAGAATAAGGTGCTTAGGAAAATATTTGTGGCTGAGAGGGATGAAGTTACAGGAGAATGGAGAAAGTTACACAACACATAACTGCACGCATTGTATTCTTCACCTGACATAATTAGGAACATTAAATCCAGACGTTTGAGATGGGCAGGGCATGTAGCACGTATGGGCGAATCCAGAAATGCATATAGAGTGTTAGTTGGGAGGTCTGAGGGAAAAAGACCTTTGGGGAGGCCGAGACGTAGATGGGAAGATAATATTAAAATGGATTTGAGGAAGGTGGGATCAGCGAATAGGGATTATAAAGAATGGACACTGAGCGAATTTTCCTGTGTTTTGTTTCTCTGTGCGCCAGCGTATAGTTCCACTTTCAAGCGCTAGAGGTCAGTGTAATCGAGCATACGCCAAGATAATAATTGAGAAAGGAGTTGAGACACGGGATCCAAACATCGCCTACCTTATTGCATAATCCAGTAACGCTTTTCTTCAAATAAATACAAGGTAACAGCTTTTCTTTATTTCTCAGTGACAAACTAGTTGTAATAATAATAATTTATAGTTCAGATATAATAAATTATATTATAAAATTAAGTATCGAATTGGTTTAATATTTGTGTATAATATAATATAATATAATATAATATAATATAATATAATATAATATAATATAATATAATATAGGTAGGCTATATGGTTTTATTTCTCGTAAGAGTTTTGTTTTTCCATTTTCAGCGCTATCAAATCATTACATATTTTAATTGTTGTTGGGGTCAACTTCTCAACTCTCATTATGAAGAAACTCTAGAGTCTAGACATTACAGTTAGTGACGGATTTATTATTTTATGGATGCAATTTATTTTATTTGAGTACATAATGTACCTTACTTACTTACAATTGGCTTTTAAGGAACCCGAAGGTTCATTGCCGCCCTCACATAAGCCCGCCAGCGGTCCCTATCCTGTGCAAGATTAATCCAGTCTCTATCATCATACCCCACTTCCCTCAAATCCATTTTAATATTATCCTCCCATCTACGTCTCGGCCTCCCTAAAGGTCTTTTTCCCTCCGGTCTCCCAACTAACACTCTATATGCATTTCTGGATTCGCCCATACGTGCTACATGCCCTGCCCATCTCAAACGTCTCGATTTTATGTTCCTAATTATGTCAGGTGAAGAATACAATGCGTGCAGTTATGTGTTGTGTAACTTTCTCCATTCTCCTGTAACTTCATCCCTCTCAGCCACAAATATTTTCCTAAGCACCTTATTCTCAAGCACTCTTAACCTATGTTCCTCTCTCAAAGTGAGAGTCCAAGTTTCACAACCATAAAGATCAACCGGTAAATTCTAACTTTCAGATTTTTTGACAGCAGACTGGATGATAAAAAGTTCTCAACCGAATAATAACAGGCATTTGCCATATTTATTCTGTGTTTAATTTCCTCCCGAGTATCATTTATATTTGTTACTGTTGCTCCAAGATATTTGAATTTTTCCACCTCTTCGAAGGATAAGTCTCCAATTTGTATATTTCCATTTCGTACAATATTCTGGTCACGAGACATAATCATATACTTTGTCTTTTCGGGATTTACTTCCAAACCGATCGCTCTACTTGCTTCAAGTAAAATTTCCGTGTTTTCCCTAATCGTTTGTGTATTTTCTCCTAACATATTCACGTCATCCGCATAGACAAGAAGCTGATGTAACCCGTTCAATTCCAAACCCTGCCTGTTATCCTGAACTTTCCTAATGGCATATTCTAGAGCGAAGTTAAAAAGTAAAGGTGATAGTGCATCTCCCTGCTTTAGCCCGCAGTGAATTGGAAAAGCATCAGATAGATACTGACCTATATAATGTACCTAGATGTATTAATTATATGTGTTATATTTCCGCTGTGTTAACTGTTAGCTGGTGTGATGTCAGCGCCAACTCTAGGGAGAAAGCAGAATCTCACGCTCTAGCTGGCTTGAAGGTCATTGAAATCAGTCCGGCTACATCAAAGGTACCGACGCGAAGTGTCCATTCTTTATAATCCCTATTCGCTGGTGGGATATGATGATAGCGATTGGATTAATCTTGCTCAGGATAGGGACCAATGGCGGGCTTATGTGAGGGCGGCAATGAACCTCCGGGTTCCTTAAAAGCCAGTAAGTAAGTAAGTAAGTATTATTATTATTATTATTATTATTATTATTATTATTATTATTATTATTATTACAGGTATCCAATGGCGGTACTTTGCGTTACCATTGCTATTGTTGTTACTGTATCATTACTCAGTGAGGTACTTCTCGTGGCTACGCTACAGTCCCCCGCCTGGACCTGTTGCTTCGTGGCGTCACAGCCTGCAAACACGTGTTGCGCTCGGCACCCACCCAGCCCATTTCAGCAGCGCCCCTCATGCATTTCCCGGTTATTACATAGCCCAGCGGAGTAATTCCGCCCGTCCACATACGAGCGTGCGGAGCTAAATTATGAAGCCTGTCTAGGCAACTGGTAACAATAAACTTGTTTATTCAGCCTTCTTCCTGGCTATTAATCTGGTTGTTTCGTTCCAAACGTTTTTGCCAACAGTAATCTCACTAGACGTTTTCATTTATCTAGAGAAAATCAAAACTCGAGTGGGATTTAATTGACTATTACACAAATAGAAGAAAGTATATAAAGATTAGAAGTAACGAAGTACTCCAATACAATAAAATATTAATTGACTTACGAAAATACAACTGTCTTCAAATGTATTATTGTACCATCTCAACATTACAAATATTACGCTAGATGCATGCTAGATGGCAGTAGTGTCTTTATACAGACACTGTAATGATTACTATTCAATAAATCTTAATATTAAACAATCTCTGATACGTGACTATATATAATATCATATAGCAGAAGTTCTTTTTATCCTCTCAGAGCAGAAGCTATAACATAACCTAACTAATATAGCCTACACAAGTGTTACAAAAGTTTTAATTAACGACGATGACATAAAAAATAAACATGAATAATTTTAAAAGGAATAATTATTGAATGTACAATTTTCAAATTTGAATGTGGTTGGTGGTTCAATTGATGTTATATTGGACGTGTGCATAATAGAAGTGAAACTCGTTGATTTAGGCCTACATGGTGTATTCAACTTATTCAGGATTTCCGAATGGTGCTCTTCATTTATTTGTAAATCGGATTTCAGAAGATGTATAGGTATGATCAGTGATTTTTATTAATTCTTGTTCTTGAATGCCAATGCGAGTCATATTTGAAACTGCTGTGCATCGACTGGAGTGGTTTGTAATTTTATATATATTTTTGACGTCCAGACCAGCGCAGTTTCAAATGTTGGCAAACAAAGAAACAAATGCTAGGGACGCGATAAAATTAAACAAATGCTAGGGACGCGATAAAATTGTGCGATAAGCAGCCATGATTGGTTGAAATACGTCCTTTCGTACCGTTTTATTGGTCAAAAGTAGTATGACGTAGTAAGAGTGTAATAGTCATTGTAAACAATCTGAGTTACATCTCCGACAGGGATCTGGTCTACGGACGAGTGGGGTTGCCGGTTCGAAACCTGAATACTTAGTGAACCTTGGAATTGTCAGCTGATGTATTGTAGAAATGAGCGGCTTAGTGAAGTCGGAGGGATGATGGAAGTACAGGGACATCATTTTATTTTTATTAACATTTTTAATATTAACTTGCCTATACCTCTGGATCAACGCCGTTTGCTACCCCCTTCCACGACTGGAATTCGATGATACTGGCGTAATGTATAAACAAATCACTTTACTAGATACAGGAGGGAAGAAAAGTAGTTCATCCATTTAGATAAGATAATAACTGCCTCCCATTGGAGGTAGCCCAGAAGGACTCAATATACTTTCCTACATGAATTTTACAATATTAAATTTTTACATAAATTTTGTAGAAAGAAAATTAAAAGATACATATATGAATATAAAGTGAATAAAAAAAATTAAACAGAGTGAATATAATGACTCAGAATTTGGGTAGAGTGTTTCAAAACTGAAGTTATGATGTCAGGAAATATTGCGTTTTTGAGTTTGATAATTTCCATTACGTTTTTGTTTAATCAAAATACAGTAGGCCTACAGTATTAACAATGAGTGTTTTTACTCACAAACTGAGCTATCCATTCGGACGTGTTCATTATGCAGTGTATATTATACTGTCTACAACACATTAGCGTACAATCTAGAGAATGAAGTGAAATTGAAAAATAATCATAATATGGATATTTAAACACATATTTGAAAATGGTGGCCGTTCATTTCTATACAGGTTTCAGTTCTTTTGTGCATATTATCGCATTATAGACTATTGCATCTAATTCCAATTACCAGTTTCGTCCTTCGTACTAGTAACTCATGTTGAAATAATTCTGTACCTGCTCTATAAAAGATTACCTTACGTACTATAACTTCAATCTTCACTTCTGCCCGATCCGAAAAGATAAAATTACTCAGACATGCTATTTACTGTCCGTCCAAGTGGTTTTGTCGCAGGGTCGTAGAAAGGGGGAAAATCACGTGACAGTTAATTACTTAACGAGGACTTTTTATTGAAGTTATTTTAAACAGTTTTATAATATTACGTAGACGTCCAATTCCTAACACAAATTAATGTTTTCAGAAAAGAGCTAAGACAGCCCTGCCACAAAGGGACGGGCAGAAGTGGGTGGGGGAAACCGGGATGCGACATAGGCAAACGGACGACAGTACCTGTGCGAGAATATGATTCAATATTGAAAGCGAACATATTTCTGGAACGTACTATACTCACTAACTCAGTACTGTTTGTGTTTACTAAGACCGTAAGGCGACTTTGACTGTATACGCTTGGTTCTGTGTGGAGAACGGTTGCAAGTTTACTAGTAGAGGGGGTGGGAGTGAAGTACATTAAAAAACTCAGTTACAATAAAAATTGAAGTAAAAATAAAATGATGTCCCTGTATAAGTCGGAATGCGCGACCTAGTGAAGTTGGACGGATGATGGAAGTAGATATAACAATGAGCTTCATATGGAAAATAAGTAACAAAAGAAGATACTAAAAGAACAATATGTTTTCAATATTTCCGTCTCTGACTTATTTATTGTAATGTCAACCAAAATTATTTTTGTTAACATATTTCAATTATGTTGTAAACGTTTTCGCCCTTTGTGGACAATTTTTGTAGATATCTGTGCAGGATGTATAATAGAACATTATGAAACGAGCCTATAATGATAATAATTAAGATGCAAGTATGGATATTTATGAAATGAGCGCAAGCGAGTTTCATAATATTCATACGAGCATCTTATTTACCATTATAGGCAAGTTTCATACGACTTTTTATGCTCGACCATATTTCTAACTTGAAATTATTCAGAAGTATACATTTTATTTGTATCTGACAAGATCGGAAGTTACCTTGTTCTAGGTCGTGAATTGTGAGATGTGCGCAGATGCGAAAGTATTGATTTTTTCCGAGGAACAATAATGTCATTGACCTTTATGTAATCCCGTTAAACTTGATATAACCTTGATTATTGAATTCGACATTGAAAAACGAGATGACAAATTGAATTTATTTGAATATTATTTACAATTAACGCTAATTATTATAGTAACAGAACATAACCTTCTGCGACAGTATTGGATTTCCAGCCTCCGTGAATTTTCGCTAATTCTCTTTCGATTGCATATCCGAGAATAATCGATACTTGCGGTTTTATAACGGGTACGAAGCTGACTTGTCATTGGCTGAACACCTGTAAGCTGAGTTGTCATTGGCTGAACACCTGTAAGCTGAGTTGTCATTGGCTGAACACCTGTAAGCTGAGTTGTCATTGGCTGAACACCTGTAAGCTGAGTTGTCATTGGCTGAACACCTGTACTTTAATGACATGCATTAAAGGACTGCTACCAGGTGTATAATTACTACATTTCGGCATGGTCGAGCATAAAAATCAATATTACATACTAAAGAAACATGACAATTTATACAAATTTTAAACATTTTTTAAAAACATATTAAAACACTTTTTAAAAATTAAAAGCTAACATAAACACATGATTGAATAACAAAATTACAATTTATAAGGTGATATAATTATTATAGTACAACCTCGAGCGATCGCGACCGACCAAATAACGTTTCAACCGATCGGTTATAAATTCTCGACTGCATGCACTCGAGCGAATCATTTCCCGGCTGTTTTCTTCACAACCGAAGACTGATCGGCGAGATCGGTCGGCCGTTTTCAAGAGAATGCAGAGATTTAATGTCTTAGTAATATGTAGCCTACACCACAAAAAGTCCATTTTTGACTTTTCCATTATAAAATGTGAAAAAGGAAAATAGTAGTATGTTGTAAAAATTTAAATCCCAAAGAAAGATACTTATAGAATACTAAAAGAATTAATAACTAATTAATGTACAGGAACATCATTTTATTTTTACTAACATTCATAATATTAACCTGGCTATACCTTTGTATTAACGGTTGAGAACCGGAAACACCATTTGCTACCCCCTTCCACGACTGTAGTTCGATGATACTGGCGTAATATACAAACAAATCACTTTACTACTGTAGGTATAGTAGGAAAGAAAAGTAGTTCATCCCTTTACGTAAAGTAGGAAATATCGTGATTTTGACTTGGATGATTTTCATTAGGATCTTCTTTAATCAAAATACAGTACAGTATTAACAATGATTGTTTTTACTTACGAACTGAGCTATCCATTCTCACGTGTTCATTATGCAGTGTACTTTATACTGTCTACAGCACATTAGCGTACAATATAGAGAATGAAGTTAAATTGAACAATAATCATAATATGGATATTTGAACACAATTTTGAAAATGGTGACCGTTCATTTCGATACAGGCTTCAGTTCTTTTTTGCACTATAGACTATTGTACCTAATTCCAATTACCAGTTTCGTCCTTCGTACTAGTAACTCATGTTGAAGTAATTCTGTACCTGCTCTATAAAAGATTACATTACGTACTGTAAATTCAATCTTCACTTCTGTCCGATCCGAAAAGATACAATTACTCAGACATACTATCTATTGTCCGTCCAAGTGGTTTTGTCGCAGGGTCTTAGAAAGGAGGGAAATCACGTGACAGTTAATTACTTAACGAGGCCCTTTTATTTAAGTCATTTTAAACAGTTTTATATTATTATGTAGACGTCCAGCTCCTCACAGAAATTAATGTTTACTGAAAAGAACTAAGATAGCCCATCCACTAGCCTTTACAGAGGGGTGAGCAGAAGTTGGTGCGGAAAACAGGGATGCGATATAGGCAAACGGACGACAATACCTGTGTGAGAATATGATTCAATATTGAAAGCTCTTTCGTCACTGGAAAACGCGAACATATTTCTGGAACGTACTATACTCACTATTTCAGTACTGTTTGTGTTTACTATGACCGTAAGGCGACTTTGACTGTATACGCTTGGTTCTGTGTGGAGAATGTTTGGAAGTTGACTAGTAGCGGGGTGGGAGTGAAGTACATTAAAAAACTCAGGTACAACAAAAATTGAAGTAAAAATAAAATGATGTCCCTGTAGAACTTAGTTTCTGGACTTTAAATATTTAAACCGATGCGACGATACTCAAAGTGTAAATCGCAAGTGAAGTAAGAGAAGAGACGGGATCTGTTTTGGAAACTGATTAAATGCTACAAAATACGCAAATAGAAATCCCGTAACGGAATCTCATTAAGGAAAGTAAACATAAGACGTAATTAATTTCGCAGTGCCTAAACAAACGAGATGTGGACTTTACGGATCACGATAATGATGGCGAGAGCATCTCGCGAAATTCTCCGTACAGCCCTGAAAATAAGCAGTCCAGAATTAATCAGGGCCAGACATTCATATTGTTGCTGTCATCAGTCATCTGAAACATATGATGGAAGGGCATATCTTTTGTTTATGAAATGTACTAGGTAATATTGTTCAGGATAATAGACAGGATTTGGAGTTGAATGGATTACATCAGCTTCTTGTCTATGCATAAATGCATACAGAGTGTTAGTTGGGAGGCCTGAGGGGAAAAAGACCTTTGGGGAGGCCGAGACGTAGGTGGGAAGATAATATTAAAATGGATTTGAGGGAGGTGGGATATGACGGTAGAGACTGGATTAATCTTGCTCAGGATAGGGACCAATAGCGGGCTTATGTGAGGGCGACAATGAACCTCTGGGTTCCTTAAAAGCCAGTAAGTAAGTAAGTAAGTACTAGGTAATATTGTACAAAGGCAGGACGATTTCCTAACTCCGTATTACAAAATCACACCACACGGTTTCCCACAGTTTGTACATATGTATGTATATATATAATATATATATATATATACTAGCCGTACCCGTGCGCTCCGCTGCACCTGTTAGAAATAAATATAGAGTAATTACATAATTAAAATTGGACGTTTGATCCAGGGAACATTCGTGTTTGATAGAAGGATAAATCGTTTAATATGTTACTTAATTGAAATTGTATTTAAATAACTGAAATGCGGCCATTTTGGTCCAGAGAGCAATCATTTGGTGCAATGACAATTCCTTTAACATGTTTCTTAATTGTTATTACATGCAACCATAGTTTAATGAAGATTGACATATCATTTAGTTTTAATTGTATACTTTATATTACTTGCTATATGTTTCAGAAGTTACTGTAATAACATTGTAGAATTATGTCCATCTAGAGAAACTACACTTTCCAATGGTGAAATAATAATTAAACAATTAATTAGCTTCCGATATTACTTCATACAAACACAGAAACATTCTCTGTAAGCTATGTTTAATAGCTTTGGATTGTTGTTGTCCAAAGCCCCTTATAGACGAAGTCATTTGTTTTTATTTCAGTACAGCGGCTTAGATGGCGTTGTTATTGTAATTTTGAAACTCATTTATCTCATTAAATATCCGTCTTATCAAAATTTTGTATAGAATAAAACTTATCGGAAATAATTAAAAAAAACTTTTGTTATGTAACATTTTTAATGAAAATTAATAATAAGGGAGATATTTCGATTTATTTAATTGAAGCCCCTTTATAACCCTCCTTTTAAATAAAGTATTTTGAATGCCATATAGCCTAAAATCTAAGTTACAACGAACTTAATTTATATTCCAAATTTCATATAAATCGGTTCAGCCATTATCGCGTGAAAAGGTAACAAACATCCAGACAGACAGACAGACAGAGAGACAGACAGACATACAGACAACAATTTCAAAAAGGCGATTTTCGGTTTCAGGATGGTTAATTATACATGTTAACACCAATTATTTTTGGAAAATCGAAAATTACCAGAAAAATTTTGGCTACAGATTTATTATTAGTATATATATATATATATATAAAATGAAGCCTGTTAGTCTATTTCCCTTCTTTCATTCTTGATTTCTACACGAAAAGCGACCAAAAAGTTCACTTCTCTGTATGAGGTATTTTACTTTCTTATCGCTACAGGATAGAGAGAAATAAAAAGGTCGGCGTTGTAAAAATTTTACTTTTCCGTACATAGAAGGGGAGGTCATAAACTGAATACGCTACATTTCATTGAAATATCTGCAGAGTCCAAGACACCAAGTTACAAGTATAGACGGTCGGCTGTTTTTCTTCTTTATTTTTTCAAGAAATTGATATTTAGTACCGGTACGTGCTGTCGGTAGGTTCCTTGAATATGCAGTAGTTGCAGCTCGTATTCCCAGATCCCGAAAGCATACTAGACAGCAATCTAGAATTCTACATACTAAGGCTTCCTTTAAGTTCGACTCTGCGTACCTACTTTCACTTCACACTACAATCTTACACACACGATGAGCAGAGTACAAATAAGTATGGATGAAATAGGACCGTCAAATGATTATCTACTAATATAATATTGATATTTTACCATTTATACAACATTAACGTTTTCGGCATTATTTTGTGCCATCTTCCGATGTTAAAATAGTCTTTGTACATGCTTAATATGTGCTAACAATGGTGACGGTCCCATTTCATCCATACTATTTTTACTTGACATTACTTAAGGTGGCGTGTATTTACTTAGCCTAACGAGTAATTCTTGTGGTTTCATTTGTAAAGTAGATTAAAATAGCTTGTAAGAGGGTCTTAGGCCAGAAATTTTAGGTTAATATAGTTTATAAGTATGATTCTACGGAACAGTAAGAGTGTAGGTCTAATTGTTTGTCTTATTCGAAGTGTTGTATCAGTGAAGTTGTGGTTTACAGTGACAGTGAATATTTTAGATTAGTGATAATTTATAGTGTCAGTGAAATGTATTCTATAGGTCAGTGAAATGTGTTCTATATTGTCAGTGAAATGTGTTTTATAGAGTCAGTAAAATGTGTTCTATGTTGTCAGTGAAATGTGTTTTATAGTGTCAGTGAAATATGTTCTATATTGTCAGTGAAATGTGCTTTATAGTGTCAGTGAAATGTGTTCTATATTGTCACTGAAACGTGCCATAGTGCCAGTGCACTGAGTGAGGTGAGAGTGAAGTGAAAGTAATGAAAGAGTATCAGTAATAATATGCATGTCATATTTATGTATATAGGCCTACAGAGTGACCCAAAAGTCACTACTCATTTTTTCATCTGCAACTTACTTGATTCATGATTATTTATTTATAGAAAGTCTATTTTTTTAATTGTTTTTCCTCTGCGTCAACACATCTCTGAAGACGATCTTGACACTTAAACATACTTTTTCGCACAGTTTTGGATAGGAATCAATATCCTGAAAAACAGTATCGATGACTGATGTCAAGTCCTCTATTGTGGTTGGTTTTGAAACATAGACCATATCAAGGGTCATATTCAGTATAAAAAGCTTGAAATATCCTCAATAGCAGACAAAAGAGTTTTTTTTAGATCAGTGTTATCATTAAAAATAATTGTAGATAAATTAAATAACTTAACTTACAATGTATTTCGCTTCACCTGAGTGCACAGAAAATACCACTTTTTTGTGGTTTATAAAACCGATATTTTCCTGCAAAAGCAGACATTTCGGAAAAAATCTGTTGCTTCCAGAAAAGACAAGTGTTGATGTCAAACATATGACATGCAGAGTTCTCATATTAACTTGATACGCTTTGGTTGTCGTGCAAGGAATGGTTCATGAAGTACTAAAACTACTTCAGGGAAGACTCCACTCAAAATCATGAAAAGTTTTCCAAATTTTTGTTAGCTATTTCACTTATTCAGAATTTATATTTGCTTACCCCAAATGGATTCAGCTCAATTCTGATTACAAATACCCGTATGTTTACACTTTTTAAATTAAGGCTGGAAGGGGGCGTGGAATTTAAAGAGCTGTCAAAATTGTTTTTCATCGAAGAATTCTATTTTAAAATTTCTGATTACAAATCTAGTATCTTTTTGTTAGCTCCCTGAAGTTACTAGATGAATGTAGCGGAGGAGAATATTAATTTACATAAATATTCATTTTATTTTCAAATCTGTTTTTCTGTGTTCATTTTTGTTGATTCAACACCAACTTTCTTATGCCAAATATTAATCAATCTGGATGAAATTTTTACTGCAAGTATTTATGAGGTAGCTGCATGTTTCTATGCATTTATTTTGTGAGAAATGCTGCTAGTTTGCTTTATTAATATTTTTCTTAATGCTGCTAGTTTATTTTATTAATATTTTTCTTAAGAAAAATGCTGCTAGTTTATTTTATTAATATTTTTCTTAAGAAAAATGCTGCTAGTTTATTTTATTAATATTTTTCTTAAGAAAAATATTAATAAAATAAACTAGCAGCATTAAGAAAAATATTAATAAAATAAACTAGCAGCATTAAGAAAAATATTAATAAAACAAACTAGCAGCATTTTTCTTAAGAAAAATATTAATAAAATAAACTAGCAGCATTAAGAAAAATATTAATAAAATAAACTAGCAGCATTTCTCACAAAATAAATGCATAGAAACATGCAGCTACCTCATAAATACTTGCAGTAAAAATTTCATCCAGCTTGATTAATATTTGGCATAAGAAAGTTGGTGTTGAATCAACAAAAATGAACACAGAAAAATAGATTTGAAAATAAAATGAATATTTATGTAAATTAATATTCTCCTCCGCTACATTCACCTAGTAACTTCAGGGAGTCAACAAAAAGATACTAGATTTGTAATCAGAAATTTTGAAATAGAATTCTTCGATGAAAAACAATTTTGACAGCTCTTTAAATTCCACGCCCCCTTCCAGCCTTAATTTAAAAAGTGTAAACATACGAGTATTTGTAATCAGAATTGAGCTGAATCCATTTGGGGTATGAAAATATAAATTCTGAATAAGTGAAATAGCTAAAAAAAAATTTGGAAAAATTTTCATGATTTTCAGTGGAGTCTTTCCTTAAAATTACCGAATTTGTCTACCTTAAAGACATCAAATTTCGCTTCTTGAGATGCAGTTTTCATGTTGTTTCTATTTCTCGTATCTTGGTAAACTCTGTTTCACTAGGGAGATTTGACGAAATAGCTTTGGATGCAAACAGAAAAAGCAGGACACTTTTTGGGTGACACCTGTTGTAGAAACTGCGCATGCGCTGTCAGTCTGCCAGGGCAATCGATGTTGATATCTGGTGTACACGATACTTCAGGCATGCCGTTCCCCGCGCAGTTACATAAGGGCTGCCACTCAAAAAGCTTCTCGCCGATGTCACCCTGCACTCAAAGGGGCTATGAAACATGATGCCTCACAGAAATAACAAGCCTCATGCTAGCTTACTCGCTTCCTGCTCCAAAGCCCAGGAGATAGATCCATTCTCAAGGATTTGGGTGATGTAATTACTTTTTTCATATTCCGTGTCAGTGACTCACGTAACATAAAAACATGAATTACAATCTACGCTGTTAATTCACATTTAAAGATACAAATATTTTGAGCACTGTCAAATGAGAGGAAGAGAAAGTTACAGCTCAGTCTAGTATATATACAATCACGAAGCTCAATATGTAGTAAATATGCATCCATAGATAGTTGCTAACCACTAGGATCGCTACTATCGCCTCATTACAGACAATACGAAATAGTATCGGTACAGTCTAGTGTTCCTAGCACCCTCACAACTCAAGCTTCGTGACTGTATGTACTAGATTAGGTTACATTCCCTTTCTCTTTTATACCGAATTTTGTACACTTCAGATCCCTCTTACTTATTTGTCCGATCCACAATCTTTCGCACCATCATAACTTAAATACTCGGTCACATTATGATAACACGCTAGAAATACCACTCCACACATCATCTCTTTATTCTTCATCTTTCATTGTTGCTATTTCTCGTCGCTGGAATTTTCTGCCGCATGAAGTCAAGGGCTGCCGAACTTTAATTTCTTTTAAATCTAAATTAGAATTAGATGAGTTGCCAGACCTAACGCGTTGCAAATATTTAATACAATGTGTTCCACTGTATTTATTTTTATTTTTTGTTTCTTGTTTTTATTGTGTAATCATGTAAATCGTGTTTATTTATCATTTAACACCAATATGTATCCCACGGTGTTTTTTTATTACTAGTCTATTTTTTATTGTGTACATTTTATTCAATTGTCGGTTTCTGGTTAAATTATGTGAAACCTACTTACTTGTAATCTAATACTAAGTTAATATGTATTCCAATGTGTTTATTTTTATTTTTATTGAATTATCGGCTTCTGTTTTTATGTGATTCGTATTTGATTCCAACAACATTAATATGTATTCCACTATGTTCATTTTTATTTTATGAGGTAAATTTTTATGTAACTACCTCTTTATGTACCTAAATTCTATCAGTAATAAATTACTTAATTCCGATCCAGTTTCATGTTGAACTGTGTAAGCAAGTTTTAATCCTGGTTGAGTGCAAGAGAAGGCCTTACGGCCTTAACACTGCCAGGTTAAATAAAGCCATTATTATTATTATTATTATTATTATTATTATTATTATTATTATATACAGGAAGAACCAAAAGTCTACAGACTTAGTTTTAGTGGTCATAGAGTGGGTCTGTATAAAATGACATCAGAGGTTAAATACAAAAAAAAAAAAAGTTTTGTCCCAAATAATTATTTGGATTTTTCTGCGTAATTAGGTATATAATTTATTGAAAAAATTATAATTGTGTTTTCAACTACGTATTCCATTTTATGTGTGAAACGACTTTTTTTCTCATCTTTCAAAATATATAATCAATATCCTTGAAACCATACAGTATAAAAGATTTTGGTTTGGCGTGTTTTGTAGCTGAATGTCACCGGAACCCAAGCCTGACGGCAAGCAGTTACGGGCGTTAGTCTTGTCTGATTTGCCGGTGCCTAGTAAATACCATCACACACCTTTTCTGATTCGCTAATGCACTTAAGTAGACAGACAGACAGACAGACAGAGAGACGGATAGACGGATGGACGGACGGACAGACAGACAGACAGACAGACAGACAGACAGACGGACGGACGGACGGACGGACGACAGACAGACAGACAGACAGACAGACAGACAGACAGACAGACAGACAGACAGACAGACAGATAGATAGATAGATAGATAGATAGATAGATAGATAGATAGATAGATAGATAGATAGATAGATAGATAGATAGATAGATAGATAGATAGATAGATAGATAGATAGATAGATAGATAGATAGATAGATAGATAGATAGATAGATAGATAGATAGATAGATAGATAGATAGATAGATAGATAGATAGATAGATAGATAGATAGATAGATAGATAGATAGATAGATAGATAGATAGATAGATAGATAGATAGATAGATAGATAGATAGATAGATAGATAGATAGATAGATAGATAGATAGATAGATAGATAGAACTTTATTGTCGATGGCATAATGTATGCATAGACATGGTCAAATATATACAATTACAATTTAATGTAAAATAAGTCAAATATATATATAAAAAAAAACATTATTCATTTCAACGGCCCATGTGTGCATCCTCAAGACTGTAGGGACACAATTTTATTAATTTCGTTTTTATATAATTCTTAAATTTCAGAGAATTTTTGTATATTTGATGTCATCAGGCAAACTGTTGTATATTTTAATACCAAAGACCATATATGTTCTACTAGTGTTTGTAAGGTGGTGAACTGGAATAGTTAAACTATTTTTGTTACGAGTGTCGTAGGTATGGAAATCACAATTTTGATGAAAATCAGACAGATTTTTATAAATTAGTAGTAAAACATTAAAAATGTATAAACCATAAACAGTAAGAATATCATATTGTAAAAAATGTTCCCTACAAGAGGTCCTACTGTCAACGCCAGCTATGCATCTGACAATACGCTTTTGAGCAATAAATATATCATTCAGCATGGCTCCAGATCCCCAAAAACAAATACCATATGAAAGCCTTGACTCGACGTGTGCGAAATAATAAGACTTAATACATCGTGATTTATTATCGTCCTCAAAATTCTGATTTGATAACAAATGCTATTGAGCTTAGAAATTAAACTTGTGCAATGGGGTCTCCAAGACAAACAATCATCAAATGTAACGCCCAAGAATTTAGTAGTTTCCCATTTACATAAGTATTGATCTTGAATAGAAATATTGATGTCCTTCAAATTTCTCTTTTGAGAATTGTGAAAGTAAATATATCCGGTCTTATTAACATTTAAGTGAAGCAGATTGCTATCAAACCATGTTTTGAGATCTTTTAACAGGTCACAACAGGTTGTCTCTAAATCCAGTTCCTCTCCATCTTTTACAATGACAGAAGTATCATCAGCATACATACACATAAAATGATTTCTTACATACATGGGTAAATCGTTTACATATAAAAGAAACAATACAGGGCCCAGAACAGAGCCCTGAGGAACACCCACATCAATAACATCAATAATATAGGACATTGAAATGAGTAAGACATCTGGTAAATAATTGTAACAACATTTTCTAGAGTATAATAGTTGAAATATTTGACATCGATCCGACTCGTAATGTGAAAAAAATGTTCTCCTGTGTCAATGGCAGACAAATTACTGTGACGTACACAATAAGCTTCCTGTAACATATTCCAGAATCCAGACACAGAATAAAACTCTAAATGAAACAGAACTTTCTATTATGTTGCACAATGCACAGTCCACTGCATGTGATGGGTACTAGGAGTCCGATACTGTCCTGACAAGCAGCTCATAACAAACGGAATCTGTAATCCATGTGCAAACAAAGAAGAGAACATTACACGCCAACAAAAGCAGGGCGTCTGCGGATGGTCAGACCTGGTCTGCCAAGCTCTGCAATTGGATCGTTATATGAGCAGAGATTTAGCAGGAGGGGAAGAAAAATTTTAACAAAAACGAAAATACACGTTTCTAGACATCGAGAGAAAAAGGGAATAGCTCTTATAACATGTTTTAACATGCATACGATTCGTGTAGATTCTGGGAGAAATTTTCCACGTAAAATCTTCAGTTATTATTATTATTATTATTATTATTATTATTATTATTATCATTGTTATTATTAGATGAATTTTTTGTATCTACTATATCTATTTTATGTAATATCTATGTATTTGCATCATATATACAGGGTGCGGCATTTAACGTTTCCTATTTTCAAACCCCCATAACTTATTTAGTTTACAAGTAAATTACAAGAAATTAATCAGTTTACAACCATTATAATCTTGGAATTACAGTACATCTTACGTTTTGAAAATAATGTCTTTAAGATGTCCTCCATTGGCGTCAATGCATTGTTGCAATCTTCCCTGCACACCGGCCATTACTCTCCGCAATGTTTCAGGTGTAACATCAGCAATTTCTTCACGAATCGCGGTTTTAAGGTCCTCGATGTCATGAAGGATACGACCGTACACCTTACTCTTAAGATACCCCCACAAAAAGAAGTCTGGTGCAGTGAGATCAGGGAAACAGAGGGCCACTGAATGTCACCTAATCTGGAGAGAATTCGCCCAGGGAAAGCAGCACGAAGTGTGTTCATTGAAACACGTGCTGTATGGGATGTGGCTCCATCCTGTTGAAACCACAGGCGCTGAATGTTCCAGTTACGCCGCACGGAACGATACGGACTTCTCTGCAGAGCCGTTCTCACACGTTCGACATTACCAGGAGTCCGCGCCGTTTTCTGACGAACTCGAGCTTTGTTTTGAACCGATCCCGTTTCACGCCACTGACGCACCCACACACTGATTATTTTTCGTGATGGAGCAACTCCACGTTGATTATCACCAAAAATCCGCCTGAACTCGCGCTGGACAGCAACAATTGACTTGGTTGAAACAAACTGTTCAACACAGAAAATGCGCTGTTGCACCGGCCAACGTTCCATGGTTAACTGAAGGCTTTGCTATACCGAATCCCTGTGTTGGGATGTGGCTAACTAAATCCAAGGCTTTGCTACACCGAATCCCTGTGTTTGCAAACATGTTTTACCAACAATGTGAACAGAATCGCCAACTTAAAATGGGAAACGTTAAATGCCGCACCCTGTATATACTCGTATATATCTGTTTTTTATGTCATATACGTCATGTAATGTGTTCGTTTCTATGAAATACTTACATTTTTCTTTTATGTAACAAGTGTGTCTGTGTTATGTCCTGTGAAAATATTTATGTAATATATTTTTAATTATTGTGTATCTATTTCTAATATAATAATAATAATAATAAATAATAATAATAATAATAATAATAATAATAATAATAATAATAATAATAATAATAATAATTCAAACTTCCTCAACTTGGTGAGGTTGCCTAAGACAAAGAATGTTAAGCAGTAACATTTAAAATGACATTAAAAATGTCTTACAAGAAATTTGTTTACAAGAAACTAAAATTTGCAGTAGATAATATTTCACATAATGAAAATTGTAAAAATACAGATAAAAAAATGGACTGAGAAAATTCAACTGTAATTCGAATTGAAATACAAATGTCGGCGTAAAATCTGCAGAGAACCCTTCAAAGCTATAAGAGAAATTTCCTTAATTGTTGTTGTTGGGACTCGAAACTTATGACAGAATGACACGAATTGTTTTGTTATGATCCCTCTAGCGCCCACCATTAATCCGATGACTTCTATATCCCTGAGTTTATGTCTATTTTATCTCATATTTACGTATTTGTATATAATATAACTATGATTTCCATTATGTTGCAAACATTTAATGTAATATGTGTCTT
This sequence comes from Periplaneta americana, assembly GCA_025594305.2. Taxonomy (NCBI): domain Eukaryota; kingdom Metazoa; phylum Arthropoda; class Insecta; order Blattodea; family Blattidae; genus Periplaneta; species Periplaneta americana. The sequence continues at coordinate 7,768,503 of JAJSOF020000037.1, read as the reverse complement.
TTATAACATATGTATATATTTTATGTAATGTCTGTGTGTATTTATGTCTTACGTATCTTTTTTGGAACACGTCTGTTTCATTTAGTAATATGTTGTTGTTTAGTCAACTGTCCGAAGACAGGTCTGAACCTCACAAATGATACCAACAAGGCACCACTTATGAGGCAACTAGGCCAGTTCCTTTCCTCGTCATTGCATACATCGCCGATTAGCTACATAACACACTAGTCAGATTCCAGATGCATACAAACAATTGTACTTCCTCTGACACGTCATGTCATCAAGTGAGATGTACTGCGTGATATTAGTAATATGCTTAGTGTGTATTAGTAACTAAGTTTTTAAGTATTTTTATAAAATATGCATGATTTAATTACAGCCCTAATATATCTTAGGGTCAAACAGGGTTTAATAAACTTGGATATTAAATAATAATATTAATTGTGTTGCGTTGCGTTGCGTTAGATTATATTATATTATATTATATGTTATGTTATATTATATTATATGTTATGTTATGTTATATGTTATGTTATGTTATATTATATTATATTTCATGTTATGTTATGTTATGTTATGTTATGTTATATTATATTATATTATATTATATTATATTATATTATATTATATTATATTATATTATATTATATGTTATGTTATGATATGTTATGTTGTTATGTTATGTTATGTTATGTTACGTTATGTTATGTTATATGTTATATTATATTATATGTTATGTTATGTTATATTATATTATATTATATTATATTATATTATATTATATTATATTACATTATATTATATTATATTATATTATATTATATTATATGTTATGTTATGTTATGTTATGATATGTTATGTTGTTATGTTATATTATATTATACTATATTATATTATATTATATGTTATGTTATGTTATGTTATGTTATGTTATGTTATGTTATATTATATGTTATGTTATGTTATGTTATATTATATTATATTATATTATATTATATTATATGTTATGTTATATTATATTATATGTTATGTTATGTTATGTTATGTTATGTTATGTTATGTTATGTTATGTTATGTTATGTTATGTTATGTTATATGTTATATTATATTATATTATATTATATTATATTATATTATATTATATTATATTATATTATATTATATTATATTATATTATATTATATTATATTATGTTATTTTATATTGTGACAGCGACGTGAGATTCGAACTCACGACCAGCGTCCCGCAAGAGAGCAGATCGCGCGGGCTCCACGGAGCACTGAGGGACGGCGCGCGGCGGAGAGAAGAGAGGGGAAAGGGCCTACGCGGCGAGGGAGTGCGCGCGCGCAACTGCTGCGTGCGGAGTAAAGGGGGGACGGACCCTCCCGACTCTTCGAGAAGCCCGTCGAAGTGGAAAAATCGCGAATTCGAAGTTTCTCGGTTACGTCGCTGTGGTTATAAATTACGGACGCGAAGGAGTGTGTGTGTCATTCATGATTAGTTCAGTGAGTAAGCCAGTGAACAGAGCAAGCAAGCCAGTACCGGAGTTCGACTCGAGTGTGCGTCCGCAACTGTGTCAGCATCCGAAGGCCTGAGTTCGAGTGCAGTGGACCGCAGTTTGAGGGACCTGAGTTCGAGTAAAGTGGACTGTCTCTGAAGGTCTGTGGTTCGAGATACTGTGAACTCGAGTGACTGGGCTAGAAGAACTGTGAACTGAGAACTGACAGTTCTGATTTGTAAATAGTGCTTTGTAAATATTAGTTAAGATTAACAGTTCGTTGTTGTTAGTAATAAAACGTTACAATATTATATTATATTATATTATATTATATTATATTATATTATTCTAATGGCCAAAATAAATTGAACTGAATATATTATACATTATAATATTATATTATATAGATTTCGTTTGGGAATAAAGTCAAACTTTATCAATACCCGTAAATATTTTCATTTCTTTATGTGAGAGATGAATAATGTGGCAGAAGTCCAAGATCGTGACCGAAGAGATGAGACTGAACACTACAAAGTGTGGAGTTTCTGAATGAGAATGTTTGAATATTTAATGTAGTAGTGGTAGTAGTAGTAGTAGTAGTAGTAGTAGTAGTAGTAGTAGAAGTAGTAGTAGTAGTAGTAGTAGTAGTAGTATTAGTAGAAGTAGCAATAACACCGCTGTTGAATAATGGTTAGTTGCCTGACCGTGAAACGAGAGGGCCCGGATTCTAATCCTGGTTGGAACAAGTTATCTGGATGGGGTTTTTTTCCAAGGTTTTCCCTCAACCACTTTAAGGGGAATCGCTGGGTAACTTTCGACGTTATGTCTCGAACTCATTTTGCCTTCATTGCCTTTAATTCTTTGTATCATCTCCATAGTTACAGTTCGACCAAAAGATCGTTGCAGACGTGGTTCTGGGATTCGCCTACAGATGTCATCTGTCTGGGGAAGCTGCACAAATCCGTGTCAGACACATTTACTTCACTGGGATAGATGAGGAACATAGTGGTGAGTGGTCGATGTTTTTAGTTTTAACATACATGCATAACAATCCGCTCTATAGAATCGCCTGTTCGCTTCTCCTTTCTCGAGGTTCTTTCTCTGTGATATCTTGGCCGAGTTTTCTACCATGTTTTCCTAAACTGTAAGGCTACCTCATAGCTAATCCTAAAACTCAGAGGTAACAGCGCATTTGATGCTTACTTACTTACAAATGGCTTTTAAGGAACCCGAAGGTTCATTGCCGCCCTCACATAGCCCGCCATCGGTCCCTATCCTGTGAAAGATTAATCCAGTCGCTATCATCATACCCCACCTCCCTCAGATCCATTTTAATATTATCCTCCCATCTACGTCTCGCCCTCCCCAAAGGTCTTTTTCCCTCCGGTCTCCCAACTAACACTCTATATGCATTTCTGGATTCGCCCATACGTGCTACATGCCCTGCCCATCTCAAACGTCTGGATTTAATGTTCCTAATTATGTCAGGTGAAGAATACAATGCGTGCAGTTCTGTGTTGTGTAACTTTCTCCATTCTCCTGTAACTTCATCCCGCTTAGCCCCAGATATTTTCCTAAGCACCTTATTCTCAAACACCCTTAACCTATGTTCCTCTCTCAGAGTGAGAGTCCAAGTTTCACAACCATACAGAACAACCGGTAATATAACTGTTTTATAAATTCTAACTTTCAGATTTTTCGACAGCAGACTGGATGATAAGAGCTTCTCAACCGAATAATAACACGCATTTCCCATATTTATTCCGCGGTTAATTTCCTCCCGCGTGTCATTTATATTCGTTACTGTTGCTCCAAGATATTTGAATTTTTCCACCTCTTCGAAGGATAAATCTCCAATTTCTATATTTCCATTTCGTACAATATTCCCGTCACGAGACATAATCATATACTTTGTCTTTTCGGGATTTACTTCCAAACCGATCGCTTTACTTGCTTCAAGTAAAATTTCCGTGTTTTCCCTAACCGTTTGTGGATTTTCTCCTAACATATTCACGTCATCTGCATAGACAAGAAGCTGATGTAACCCGTTCAATTCCAAGCGCATTTGATGCAGTATCATAAAATAGCCGATAAAGTAACCGAAGAGTGAAGGGCTATAGCCATTTGTAGTTTTAAGGATTCAGAAGCCAAACACTGCTCCTCTTAGTGAAGCTGGGACAATCTTACAACAGGTTATTATACCACAAATAGATATTTTTAGAGATCAGTAGGCCTACTTGCTTTCCGTCATCTGATGATTCATATATTTTTAGTATTCAGTTAATGTTACTTTGTAAGTTATGTAAGCGGTGAGAATGCTGTCACTTGTTGCTGCACGGGGTAATCGATCTCACAGTTCGGTCCCCAGACACGACAACGGCGATTGATTTCTTCGTACGCAGCACACTATGCGATTTGGAACGCATTGACCTCGAGAAGGACTTGGCACAGCCTAGGAAAAATATTCTATCTGCTCTCTCCTCCCGCTACAACTACATCTATTCTACATCTTGATTACACAACTTTTAACACTATATCACTTCAGAATATGTATTATATGTCTTTCTCGTGTTAAATTCTATCTGGTTAACATGTTTCGGCCTGTTATGGGCCTTCTTCAGAACTGGTTGTTGCTGGTCTTGGCGCCTTTTGCTTTGTTTCCTGTGAGGGTGTGTTTGTGTTGTGTAATGTGGAGTCAAAGAGTGTGTGTGTTCTGAAATTGAGTTGTGTGTTGAGAATTTAAATGTATTTTTAGATTCTTATTTAATACATAATGTCTGATAGGTTGAATATTACATTCAATTTCTAGGGCAACAGTTGATGTGGTTTTTAGTTCTCCGAAAGAAGAGGGCTAAGAAAATGTTTAATTTCAATGTAATTCAGACTTAGTAGCGTTCATTACGTCACTAGCCTCATCTGAAGAAGTCGCATCTCTCTCTGCTGCAACATCTATGTTTCTGTCATGAAGTGCATCTGTAGGACTCCTACCGCCAGTACCTTATTCCTTGAACTTTCTCTTCCAAGTCCTGCAGTCCTTATTATAGGACCATCCTTCATACTTCAGGTCATCAAATAAAGAGTAGTGTATGGGTGGGATGAATTTCTTTAGCTATTGCAAATTGCTCCGCTTAGAAAAATTGTCCTTATCGTATAGTTGGTCCAGCTCAATGTGTGCAGGCCTTCCACGAAGATGTTTCGAATATGTAATATGTTACCTCTCTTCATTGTGGCAAATGAATTAGTCATACACAGAAGAAACGCAACTACACTATGTAAACAACGCACTTGTATTAATATGCCTCTCAGTCAAAACTCTGTATGCATTGTAATACAAGAGTAAGGGCAATATGGAGCAGCACTGACTGGAACTGCACTTATATTACCTTTTCTCTGGACAGAAGTGGCGTTAAAGATTTACAATATACACTTATCTCAATTTAAAAACAAAATGTCACTTGTATCACTTCGCTTCTAAGTGCCTCCATGTCATTTTGTTATTTGAATATCGGTGTAGCCGAAAAAATAATAATTTGTGTCTACAGTTTGAATCCCATCTATTGTAAAACTGTTGGAAATTGAGACGTATATGTGGGAAGAACAAACCGAAAAAAATATTCCTTTGTCATTTCCTCGAACTCTTCATTTCTGTAATAACGTACAAAATTAACTGACTAAAAACGCATTTACAGTATGACAGAAATTTAACAATAATAACAATAACTAGATAAATACGATGTTGAAGAAGTGTTTGCGTGAAACCTGTTGCTATTATTTCTGAAAATTTTGATACATTTAAAAGCTGTTTCTTAAATATCCCTAAACTTAAATTAATCGACCTGGAACTGTGAATTTAGTCTGCATACAATCGCCATTGACGCGTTCCAGACATGCGGGCGTCTAGGCAGGACACATCTGAGACGAAAAAATCAATGACAGTAGAAAGACAATAATTTACTATTTTATGAATTCTAAATAAATAACTCTGTTAATTACTACTGACTGTCAGAACTGTCAGTGGTCAGGAGAAAGCATGGAGGTGGATAAGAATGTCCTAAAGTGATTGAACAAGGAAAAGTGAAGTGGTTAGATTATGAGAAAAAGACAAGTGATAGAATATCGCAGGCGTTGGATTGGAAAGTGGCGGGTAACAAAAGACGGAGAAAACCTGCACAACTGTGGATGGAGGACGAAGGAATGGCCATAATTAGGGACCGGATCTTTATGTAATATCAAGGTGTGAAATATGTACATATTTATGTAAGAAAAATGAGCTGAATATGTACCAAAATATGTAAAATCATGAAAATATTTAATATCATTATGTTGCAGGTATAGGATAGGTAAGACTCTCCAGTTGTGATTTCATAGAGCACCCGACTTTTTTACCGCACACTTGACACATTACTATTTTTCCATCTGTAGTGAAAGCTTCGTCCATCGCAATCCACGATTTTATTTTAGCCGTTAGATTTGAAGATACAGGGGCCATTTTAGTTATTTAAAAGCAATAGATAAACTCAATTGCACTTTATACTGTAAGTACTAAAACTAGAGAACTGAGTGAAATGAATGACACAACAGTACTGCAAGCACTGTTTCGCTTTACTAGATTAGGAGAAAATAAGAGGAGATGTGGGACACATGCATTTTAGCTGCTCCCTTTAAGAAACAAAGTACCTACTAAAATCATAAACTATAGGCATTTACAAACTGTAGTTTGAAAAGTGACATTCCTGTCTCATTCAGAAGGGTAGGATTATTCCAGCCGAAAACCATACTTTCTAATTGCTCGGAAAATCACATTTCCGTATAGGTCTACTAAATTTAAAGTAAAGAGGTCAAATAAATACCTGGAAAGCTATTTATTTTAATCTTTCAACATCTTTCCAGTTTGTTCCTTTACTCCAGATTCTTTCCAAAAGTCGGCTACTTTATTGCGGCTCATGTCAGACTTGACACGGGTTTTCCCTGGAAGGATTAGGAAGAGGGTGGGTAAGGTTGCAGATTGCATGGGAACGGTTTGTTAAGACGTGTGCAGAACAATTATAGTTAGAGACAAATCACGTCGTCGTCCCATCCACTGCATGAAGGCAACGCTAATTTCTGAGTGATTTTTTCAATACAAGGTAGTTGTATGAGAAAGGTTGCCTTTTGTTCACTCATATTTACAGTGGATGGTATGGGGTGAGTGCCTCTTTTACTTCCTGGAACTAAGAATGTTATGTTTCGTCCCGAAATATATCCTTTCTTGGGTAGGTAAAAAGGCTTTCTTAATCTGTGTATTTCAAATTGTAAACTTCCGCAGTAGAATTTTTTTCTCCTTTCAGAGAAGTAAAAATGAATAAAACCCCTAAAGATGTAGATTTATGTAATACCAAGCCATAATATGTAATTTGGGATAAATATGTAAAAATATGTAGTATCAAATTTTGGCATATTAATGGTAATTACAAAATTCGCAAATATTTGTTATTTATATACGGTTAGGTTGAAAGGAATATAATGTGTAATTACTAGAGCGGTGCAGACGGAGCACATGACAGACACATCGTATTTATCTAGTTATTGTTATTATTGTTAAATTTCTGTCACACTGTAAATGCGTTTTTAGCACATGGCGTGTTCCCTTTGTACAATCGACGGTCAAGTACACGATGTGTTGACGTACAGACGACACAATAGAAATGACACAGTTCCCTAACGTTTCTGCAATTAATTTTCTACAGATACATTAATAAGATATCAAAATTGCAAAACTAATTAACCATTTCATCCTAAACAAATAATATATACTTTACATGTATGATTTCATACAGAACGCAAACAAAATCACTGTTTATTTGTAACGGGTTCATGATATTCTATTCGCAAAAGCACTTGAACTATTGTTTTTTGTCTTTTTCTTTTCCTTACAATGAGTGTGAGTTATTAATGCACATGTTATACGTTATCACTTTTCTTCCAAATATTGTTACAGTGCACAACAAATGACATTTGTAAGTTATTAACAGAAAACGATTATCGTCTATCTGATAGTATGGCCTTATATGTGGAGGAGCTTCTTTCTACGTCTGTTGAAACAACTGGGGCATACGTAAAATCCTGGACAACATTTTTTAAAACTTCTGTTAGTTCTTCAAAGGAATCCTTATCTCCAGAAATACTGTCACTAATCTTGCAAAGTTTATAATATCCACCATTTTTTTCAACATATTTGTTATTTTCGCAGATATTATTTTAGCAATTTTATTGTCTACTTGAGTCACTTTCTTCCAAATATTTCGCAATAGGAAAAACTGATCAACCAGTTTTGTACCAGACTTTTCTAAAGCTGTTATGCAATCACGAATAAACCCGTAATTCGATTCAATGTATTCCAATTGTTGTTTTATGCTTGAATCAACCAACAGACGTTGGGCTAGTGGTATTACAAATGCATCTTTCACATCAAATGATTGAATAACATTCTGGACCTGGTCGAAATATTTACAGTAATAAATGCAGGCCTTCAATCAGGAATCCCATCGAGTAAGTATAGGAGAAGGAGGAAGAGATACACCAGGACATATCTTCTTGAATGCTTAACAAAACACATCACACATTTCTTCATGGAACACGGATGAAGAACTATGACCCTGCTCACATTTTTCGCCTTTTTTTTCAACTTCATGAGGGCACGTTTGTGTACATCCCTATTTACATGTCTTAGAATATTACATGCTCTATTTACTGAGACTGATATTTTACACAATTTGCAGAATAGTTTACCTTCGCTGCAACAAAAAAAAATATCACCATATTCGGAAATAAGTCCCTTAAACTTCGCCGAACGAATTTTCTCCCCCTCAGGCATCGTAATACTAGAACCGACCTGTTCTCATGTTCCTTCAGTACTGACGTTTGCTTTACTAAGCTGTACCTACTGCTTGCAGCTATCTTGTGTACTGCAGAGTCAGACCTCTGCGGGTACACAAGGTGAATTTACAACCCTTGCCCTGTTGCCGTTGTGTCGAAAAACTGCTCTCTTTGCACTGCTCTAGTAATTACATAAAAATCCGGTCCCTACTTATCAGAGTTGAATTACAAAACAAACACATTTCCTGCAACTACTGTACAAAGTTTCATATAAATCCGTTACACATGAAAAAAAGTTACTAATGTTGTCTAAATACACCCCTATAATGGAGTACTTCTTCTTACAAAGACGTAATGTGAATTTGTATACAAAACAAATATGTGACCTATAACTAATGTATATCTGTTAAATAGGAGAAAAGTTATTAATTCTGTTTAAATAAACCCCTTATAATGCGAGTGACAGATTAATGAGAGCGTGGACTAGTACGTTTCCAGTTTTATACAATCAGACGATTTTGTCCCGGGCTGTTCAATGTAACAGTGATTACATAAATGTCCGATGTAGTCTGCTACATACTTTACAAACATTGTCTCGGCGAAAAAGCATTGCCGAAGAAGCAAACAAAATGAGACATAATCATCCTGATTGTGTTGCTTATGCATTACGTCCAACAACTGTGTCGGAGAAGTTGCCGAAGCAGCAATGCAGTGCTGAAAACTATTCAGGTTTCCACTTTGGCAGTTGAGGAGGCCTACTCTATCGGACACAAAAGCAATACAATTAATTTACAAATAGCCTATATGAAACCCGAAGGTTCATTGCCGCTCTCACATAAGCCTAACATCGGTCCCTATCCTGTGCAAGATTAATCCAGTCTCTACCATGAACACAAATGAAAATAAATAAGTTTTTTTTTTTTTTTTTTTTTTTTTTTTTTTTTTTTTTTTTTTTAAACTAAATACACCGTGTATTTACGAAAAATGTTGTATTAAATTTACTTTCTTGATCGTAGCACGCAATAATGTATATTTTACTATTACATAACACAGTTCATGTCCTTGCAAATCCATATAGCGTGTCTAACTCGTCTTCAGTCCGTTTCCATAGGGTCACTAAGAACAATTTATTGTTCTACTTAATTATTTCTATGCAGTACGTGCATTTACGAGTATTTGAAACTGTTGCTACTACTATAGACATGATAGTACTATGTCTACACTTTGTGACCTGTCCAAGACTTTTGACTGTGTATCTCATGAAATCATTTGTTTCAAACTTTACTTCTATGGAGTCATAGGCGAAGAATTGGACTTAATTAGATCTTACCAAGATGCTATGTTTATTGTTCGAAAGCATAGCAAACCTGACTTTTTTTTTAGCTTTCACCTACAATCCACAATGACCTGAAATAGCTATTGCTTCACTCCCACATGAAAAACCCACTGATCGTCCTGACATTGTTGCTTATGTTTTCGCGTTGAAAACTCAAAAACTGAAGGTGGATAAGTTCGGGAAAAAGTATTTGGCATAAAAAAAACTCCACATTTAATAATATTAGGTTTTAATTTTGTATATTTTAGTATTTTTATTGACCTTATTGGCAACAACACAATATATTTGAGATACCATACAAGGGGATCTACTTTATATAGCTAAGCAAATTCATATTGTTTTAAATTAAATTTGTTTTTAATATTTTGACAGGACATTTAATGTTGGTATGGATAATATTGTCACTATGTCATATTTCATTCTAGTCATGGCATTTTCAAATGTAAAAATTGTATTGTAATTGATTTTAGATGATACTTATATTTGTACCTGAAGATGCCCCACTAGGGGCTAAAACATTAGTATCAAGATAAAATAGGATATAACACATCAATATTTTCTTTCATATGTTTTTCTTTCATATGTAATTCAATGCTTAAGTCATAGTGACGGAATAAATAATTAATCGTATTTTGATATATGTTATTAACACGAGGCTTAGCTGAACATTTTCCAACATGAATTGTAAATTAATCATATTTTGATCTATGTTATAAAAAACCATTCAGAGGGAGTATGTTTCATTATTATGGAAGCAAATAACTTTAAAAAAAGTCTGGTATTTTTCATTGAAAATAAATATGAAAAGTTTTTATTTGAATGTTTAATGAACTTAGTTTGCAACATTTGCTGCACAAGCCACTAGTTACCATTATTTTTAATTATATCTGTATGATTCATATTTCATGCAAGTTTATTTTCAACAAAATAAAAATTAGAAACAAAAAAAAGAGACATAAACAAATAAAACTACAAAGAAAGAAATAAAAATTACATTCCGAAACGAATATAGAGACCAAAATACTTTTTCCGCCTGTTACGTCATTTTTACGTATCAATAGCAATACAGTGCTACTCAACGACGATAGCATTCTAGGGTTACGTTGATGGGAATTATGGTATGAAAAGGGAAATTTATCTAAAAAGTCTTAAAATCATTGTATTGGATTATTTAAATCAATGTTAACTGAAGAAGACATTTTGTTTTTATGAAAAATTGTTACTCCACAACGTGTAAACATTTTCCTTATGTTAGTATCGTTATGATGTAGCTCATTCCCTGCCCATCTAAACGGCCTGTGGTTCGATTCCCGGCGTAGACAATGGAAAACATTTATCCCCGTCTACAGAACTGGCTTGTTGCCCTTTGTCTTGTGACTCTCCTGTGATTAATCTGCGGTGGTTCTGCGTTTTACCAATCCCACATCTAGAGAAGTCCGCAATATGTAGATGTCCAGTGTTGATTCAGAAACAGTACCCACCCTCCCCTACACTGCAGCGGTCTGTAAGTCGTTACTGCAGGAGAGTAAAACGGATAACTGATACAGGAAGGAAGATAGGTAGATGTTTTTCTTTTTACTTGGTTATTTAGTGACACTTTATCAACTACTACGTTATTTAGCGTCGATGGGATTGGGATAGGGAAGTGGTATTTGGCAAGATGAGACCGAGGTTTCGCCATAGTTTATCTAACATTCGTCATACGGTTCAGGAAAAGCTCGGAAAAAAAGCCTAATCAGGTAATCAGCCCAAGCAAAAATCGAACCCATGCCCGAGCGCAACTCCAGATAAATAAATAAATAAATAAATGTATACTAATAATAAATCTGTAGCCGAAATTTTTCTGGTAATTTTCGATTTTCCAAACATAATTGATCCTAACATATATAATTAACCACCCTGAAACCGAAAATCGCTTTGTTGAAATTTTTGTTTGTATGTCTGTCTGTCTGTCTGTCTGGATGTTTGTTACCTTTTCACGCGATAATGGCTGCACCGATTTATATGAAAATTGGAATATAAATTAAGTTCGTTGTAACTTGGAATTTAGGCTATATGGCATTCAAAACATTTTATTTAAAAGGGGGGTTATAAGGGCGCTTGAATGAAATAAATCGAAATATCTCCCTTATTATTAATTTTCATGAAAAATATTACGTAACAAACGTTTCTTTAAAAATAATTTCCGATAAGATTTATTCCATGCAAAATTTTTATAGGACTGATATTTAATGAGATAAATGAGTTTCAAAATTACAATAACAACGCCATCTAAGGCGGTGTAATGAAATAAAAAACAAATGACTTCGTCTATAAGGGGCCTTGGACAACAATAATCGAAAGCTATGAAACATAGCCTACAGAGAATGTTTCTGTGTTTGTATGAAGTAATATCGAAATCTAAATTAACCGATTTGTATAATTAATTATTATTTCACCATTGGAAAGTGTAGTTTCTCTAGATGGACATAATGCTATAATGTTATTACAGTAACTTCTGAGTAAATCGAGGACAGGTAAGATTAAAATAGCTTCCTATGCACAGAAAACGTGAGAGGCTATTCTGTACTTTCGTTTCCTGTATTTCCTAAAATAATTTTTATGACCAAATGAGGGGTCTCTGGTTCAAAATGATCGCATTTTAATTTGTTTAAATTAAGTAACATAATAAACGATATATCCTTCTATCAAACACGAATGTTCCCTGGATCAAACGTCCTATTTTGATTATGTAGTTACTTTATATTTATTTCTGACGGGTGCAGCGGAGCGCACGGGTACGGCTAGTAAATAAATAAATAAATAAACAAATAAATAAACTCGGCATATACAAATAATAATAATTGAAAATGTTTATTATTACTAAAATTTCTCTCCAAAGATGATGTGAAAGCATTTCTAGACAAAAGGAAACATTTGAAGTTACGTCATTGTGGTTATAATTCCTTTCATTATAAACTCCGATTGTTTCGCGGAAACCATCACGTAGTGAACCTTCAATTGAGAAGTACGGCAATCCAATAACAAAACAGAAACGATTATAATAATTATTCTTTGAATATAATTGGAAAAATGAAATTAACTTATTCTCTTTCATGAGTCAATGAATGTAGACTCACTACACGAGTCAATTGTACAACGCAAAATGTTATTTCATATTTTACTGAATGGAATACTCCCTGTTTAACATCGCTTTCCCACACACAGCCATTGAACAAGCAACATTTACATTTATACCTCTGCGTCTCAAGCTGCAGTTCTCATTTGAATAATTCATTACCTTACTCGAAATGGTGGCAGTACGGAGTAACAATAAGTGACGCAATGTGACCTTTCAGTACGTCATAACAGAATAATATACGTTTACCTACTTAACACACGAAAAATACATCCGCCATAGCTGCAGAATACATTGAATCCTTCTTTCCTAGTTACTGCCATGTAGAATATTCTTTAGATTAGATTAGATTAGATTAGATTAGTTTAGATTAGATTAGATTAAAGTCATGAGTGTTACTGCAAAAACTGTAGACATAGTCATAATAAAAGAAAACAAAGTGAATAAGATTATATTAAAAGCATAACAAGTTAAATATTTAGGCATTATTACTGACCAACATTTAAAATGGGACAAGCATATCTCCTTCCTGTGTAACAGATTGCGTAAAACAATCCACAAATTCTCCATTCTACGCTCTTATTTACCTGTTTATGTTCTGCGTACTGTGTACTTAGCTCTGTTTCAATCAATAATTCAGTATGGTATTTTAGGTTGGGGAGGAATGGCAAAATCGACTCTCCATCCTTTAAATCTGCTCCAAAAAAGAATTATCAAAATTTGTCTATATAAACCTTTTGATTACCGAACAAAATTAATTTTTCAGGAATTTGGTGTATCAAATCTAGAACAAATTTATAAACAAACATTGCTGATTTACTTTCATAAAAACCACAATAAATTTAAATTTGATCCTCACGAATACCATACGAGACAAAACTACAGTTTCTTTCTAAATACTCCCAAATGCCACACAACTGCTGGATTAAAACACAGCATGAATTTTAGACCCAAAATATATAATGCATTAATTAGAGCTTACCCTGAGCTAAGTACACTTAATTCACATAGATTTAAGAAACAAATCAGATTAATTATTTAATTGTTTAAGCTAATTGAGTTAAAAATTGATACTCTAATATTTATGTACTTTTGTATTTTCTATTTGTATATAGACCATATTATTACATGCTGTATTATTTTACCATTTATTAATGTTATTGTGCTCAATGAACTCTCTTAATTTTGTGATATATTTAGTATAACTGATCTGAACTGCGCCCGAGCACGAGCTTCTGCTCTTTCGGGCTGCAATGCCTAATGTAGCTCAAGTGTAAAGTATTAAATAAATAAATAAATAAATAAATAAATAAATAAATAAATAAATAAATAAATAAATAAATAAATAAATAAATAAATAAATAAATGAATAAATAAATATATAAATAAATAAATAAATAAATAAAAAATAAATAAATAAATAAATAAATAAATAAATAAAATTAAATTAAATTAAATTAAGGGTATATGTATGTGTACGACCAAAAATATCACTTCAAAATGTAGGCTCTAAATTTCTAAAATTTTATAAGAAAATGAACTCACAATTGGTAAAAAATTACAAGGTACCACAACAAGACTTATTAGAACTTAAATATCTGATAAAGGATATAAAAATGGTTACTAATAATATTTTTTTAGAATTCACCTTATACTTTAAGTTAAATTTTCCAAAATATGAAAATTTTCACACACATTATTTCATAACTTCACAACCATTTAGAGGTAGAATTATGAAATTTTGTACACTGATTTAACATGCATTTATGCAAAAGGTAGACTACAATAATGTCCATTTCCTTGAAAATAGAAAAATTAGGTCACAAAACATTATGTAAATTTTAATATATATTTATATAGGATAGATAAAAAATTAATTGTATTAAAATAAACAACTTTACATGTCATAGCCTCATTTATGAATAGTGACTCATAATGTGCACCATAACTAGAACCGGTTTATATAGGTAAGGCTTTTTTTGTAATAGGAAAACGTTAGATACACTACAACTATTTCGCCATACAGTAATACCATAGGTTATTATATCATTGAATGCACTTTTCTTAATTTTTTTAGTTGGTTATTTAACGACGCTGTATCAACTACTAGGTTATTTAGTGTCAATGAGATTGGTGATAGCGAGATGAGGCCCAGGATTCGCCACAGATTACCTGGCATTCATCTTACGGTTGGGGAAAACCTCGGAAAAAACCCAACCAGGTAATCAGCCCAAGCGGGAATCGAACCCGCCCCCGAGCGCAACTTCAGTTCGGCAGACAAGCGCTTTAACCGACTGAGCCAAGCCGGTGGCTGAAAGCACTTCTTCCATATGTTTTAGGCATTAATATTTTCAATTTGCTTAATAAATAGATAAATAAATAAATAAATAAATAAATAAATAATAAATAAATAACTCTTGAGAGTTTAGTACAAACATAATCAATATGGGAGACCCAAGATAATTTGGGATTCAGTACAATTCCTAAAAGTTTAGCAGATAACTAAGAGTTGTAAATTGTGGGATCACTTAACGTAAATAACACATGTTGTGTCTTGTCTGATTTAAATAAACTCCATTAGCCTCAAACCAGGTAGCTGCTTCGTTAAAGAAATTGTCTATAACAAACTTTAAATGAATTACATCATCATTAGTATGATACACTGTAGCATCTTCAGCAAATACAATCGAGTTATTATAAAGATTTTTAGGCAGACTATTTCGTTTACATGACGTCATTCCATTTTCGACCAATGAAGTGTAATGAAATTTTGAATTCCAACCAATCTCAGTCAGACTTTGCGATAATTTCTGCAGCTAGATTTATCGCTGTCAATTTATCGCATGGTCGTTCTTTTGTTTAGTCGTTGTCGCCAACTGTTTCCCCGTAAATTGATGATCATGAATACATTAAGATGCAACTACACGGTTAAACTTTTCTTTCAACTTTAAAGCAATGAATGCAAGATTGATATTTAATATTAATTAATATATTTACGCAGTGAAGGCCACGTTCAAAACGGCGCACCATGTAGACACAAAATCTTTATGCATCTTAATTGAACGTACCTTTTAAACTTGATTCTATTCTTCCCAGATTGCACGCATACGCGATTGGAATATTGAACTGTGTAGATGCAGCTTTAGTTCCGTTACACACTACAGCGAGAATGCGTTTGTCGAGCTATAAAAAATGCTTTCGTGTAGCACTGATTGTAACGGTCGAAATAAGGCACAGCTGACATTGGTCCTACTTCCACAGGTAGGCCTAACGTAACCTATAAAATTGTAGCCTATAAAATTTGTATTGAAATTAAACAATTAATACACGTTCAAATTTATGTAACATCATCGCATATCAAACTCAAAGACCTTACAAAGTAATAATGTCTTTGATCAAACTGCCTTTCGTATGGCGTAATAGAATTCGTGTTTTAATTAGGCCTATATATACAGAGATGGCTTCACTGTGTAGCAACATGTCTCGCTGTGAATACATAAGCATTGGTATATAGCTGTCCCCACTGTTACTGTTAAATTAAATTATGATTTCAGCAGATAATGAAAATGTATTTGTTATAATAATAAGAGAAAAGTGCAGTACATGTAATTAACAATGTTAAACCTGTGTTTCGCTTTTCGCAATTGGCATTACTGAATAATAACATCGAATTTCTTTACTGCAATAATCGATATTCATCTACGAGTATTTCAACTTCACAATGTCTGAATAGGTTAAGTATTCGTTAATATACAATTATTAACTTTTTGTGATCGAATTTTAGGGATGTATTATTTAAATTTTTATTTTATTCACGAAATAGTCCTAATAAATGTCACTCGAGGTCTGAGATTTCCCAGATAAATCCACTCGCTTCGCTCGTGGATTTATCGGCAGATCTCAGACCTCTCGTGACATTACTACAGATAATTTTTCGTAATTGAAAATAATAGAGGTCCCAACACAGAGCCTTGAGGAACCCCAAGATGGTATGAATAAGATCATAAGATTGTACGAATTCATTTCTTACAATACTATTGCTATTTCACTAGTGACAATGACAAATGGTAAGTCATGGATAAATAGCAATCATAACAGAGAAATGGGAGTATCTGATAAAACCTGGAGGTATAGGCCAAGGCGGAGAGGTACTTATTGGGCAAGATATGGACAATTCCTAAGCACTGCAGCCCAGGAGACTTTGTGTGGCCGTAATGGAAAGTATTGTTGGCTTATTATGCTGTCCGGGTCAGCGAAAATTTTGACCTAAGTCAGAAATTTATTTTGAGCCACAATAATTTACTAGGGAAAATTAAAATTCTGCCACGAACTATACTTAATGAGAAGTCCTAACCAAATGTATGGTTGCACGTGAACACGAGATTTTTTTGTACTATTAAGTCATGGAAGTTAAATACCCATATCTTGTGTGACTTTTCTGTCATACAATAAATCATATTCATTGAAGCACGTTATGTAAAATTATATAATTATCTTACAAGGAGAGGACACGCCCTGTATATCACCGAATTAAGTAAGATTGTGTAAGATGGAAGTACAAGAAGTACTGTTTAAAATCATACCTGGTATGGGTGGCCAATGACCTCTCGTTTTGGAAATATTGGCTATTGTTTGTGACATACTTCCGTTAGGGGCCTAATAGGGAAGCATTGGACTGTGTAAAAGGGTAGCTCATATGGTTGGGTGCTGAGTTGTTATTCAGGGAACCTGAGTTCGAATCTTAACTGGTCCTATATTTTTTTTTCTTTTAGTAATGATTAATAGTGTGATCACAGTAATCTATTTACATAGTCTATATCATATTTCTCAATGTATTGAACGCTTCGTCACGTTTTAAACAAATTACAATTAACTAACATTATATTGTAAAGGATAAACAAGGAAATATTGCTCACGTAGGCAGGTCACTGGTGTCTGTTCTGTTTCTATTCCACTTCATTTTGTACATGTTTCATTATGATAAACATCATAAAAACACACAAAACATACATATTTCCTGCACCATGCACAGCAAATGAAAGGAGATTGTCCACAGTCACACACATTTTTCCGCACTTCTGCTGAGAAACAGACATCTTTCACATTCACAAACACTTCTCATTCGTTTATTAATTTTGATGCATACCACGCATATTTCAACATGGCTTTGAATATAGGAGCTGACAACTGAAAGTGAATTAAGGAGTGAATTTTGAGGGAATCCTCCCTTGAAGCAATTTGTCGTCCAGTTTGTAAAAGGAAACAGCTATTTTGCAAATATTTGATAAAAATCTTCACCTGTCTAAAAAGATAAACATCACAGGACTCGCATAATCCAGCACATTTGGGTGAAATCACTTTAAGGTTGCACGTTACTTCATTTTCTTCATTTTTAAATATTTCATCATATAAAGAAGGATTTACCTGCCCTTCCCATGAGTCCAGAATTAGAAGAAATGGCTGCTCTTTCACATACGTCTTTATTACTTTCTCCAGGTATTGCTTACGGAGTTGAGATGTCAGCTTTCCTGATGAAGAACGTGTTACACATATATTTCCGAATTTAGAAGTGAGTTTATCTACTTGACGTTGCACTCTTGGGCCAAATTATCCTTTTGGTTCTAATAATAATAATAATAATAATAATAATAATAATAATAATAATAATAATAATAGTAATAATAATAACAATAATATCAAGTTTTAAAAATGAGAAGGCATGATTCGAACTGGGGTTGCCTGGATGACAACTCAGCATCCAACCATATGAGCTACGCTGTTACATAGTATAATGTTTCCCTATTAGGCACCTAACGGAAGTATGTCACAAACAATAGCCAATATTTCCAAAACGAGGGGTCAATGGCCACCCATACCAGGTATGATTTTAAACAGTACGTCTTGTACTTTCATCTTACACAATCTTACTTAATTCGGTGATATACAGGGCGTGTCCTCTCCTTGTTAGTATAATGGAAATAATCCCCTCATACTTTATTAGCACACGTACACATATTTGTATCATGTCTCTGTACCTCGACTCAATGCTTTACCTGCAGACTTACTAAAGGCTTTACCAACAACCAAAAATGTATTTAAAAATAGGCTTAAGGACCTTACTAATAGACGGTAATTATACATAGTACTTAAAGGGTGTAAATGATATGTTGTTATTGAAGTGTTGTATCAGTGAAGAATTATGTTGTCAGTGAAGTGTGTTGTATCAGCGAAGAAGTATGTCGTGTCAGTGAAGTGTGCTGTGTAAGTGAAACGTGTTCCTGTCAGTGAAGCTTTATAGTTTATAGTGGCAGTGCAAAGTATTTGAACAGTGAAATGTTTTTGAAGTGTTAGTGAAATCAGGATAGAATCAGTGAAATGTGTCGTAGTTCCAGTGCAGTGAGTGAGTTGACAGCGAAATGAGTGTAGTGTTGAAAGGTACTTGTGCAGATATGAACATATACTCGTGGGTTTTAGTTCGATCTTAGTTTTAAGATACAAATTAGAATATTTCAAATGTTATTTTAAGTGATCGTTTCATTTAATTTAGTATACTCCCTGTTGTTATTGTTGTTATTATTATTATTATTATTAGTATTAATTATTAGTATTATAATTAATTGTATTTTTAATTAATAAGTTTATTATTGTCATTATTGAGTGTAATTAGTTACCACTGCCACCGGATATATACCCATTGCAGTGTGAATAAATACATACAAATACGTACACATTGAGACGAGACACTTGTTCGATCGAGCCGAAGTCTTAAAGGGTTCGTGACGGCACAGTCCATTCGTTGTACAAACGTTGCGTGGTAAAGTACTCACTACGGAAGGATCTCAAATGAAATATTGAGTGCGTAATGGAGAATTATGTAAGGAGAACTCGATATCAAAGCAATAATACAAAGTTCGTGTTGTTGCCTAATTGCATATTTAAAATATTTAAAGTTATGTATATTTGAAAGTGTTGATTCTTCACACTAAATAACCTAGTAGTTGATACAGCGTAGTTAAATAACCAGAGCTGAAGATGCTAAAAGCCATTATTAATAAACAGACGCAAGTGCTGATAGGTTGTCATTGTCATGAGAGAATTATTGTATCATCTGATTAAGAACTCGTAAGATTACCTTGCCTCTGTCAGTTTCTGCAAGAAGTTCCAGTTGAACAAAGACTTCGTTCCTGATGTTTCCCTTCCCGCTATTAGAGGATCGCTTGCCATTTTAAGGGGAGAGGATGGTATTTTTTTAACTTTTTTCTCATTTGGTGTAAAATATTAATTTTTTGTATGTAGAGAGCTCATAGTTGTGGCAACTCAACCAAATAAAAATATTTTGAAAAGAAAAAATTATTTGGGGGCCCAAATTTGAAAAAAAAAATATATATACCCAATGCAGGATTGTACTAAAACCGATATATCTAAACAGTTTTTAAAGATAGATTCAAACAGTTTTTTGCAATGTATTTGCAAAACCATGCTCTACAAACTTTCTGTAACAGAATTTTGATATTAGTCCCTACGTTTGTAAAATAAACAATTAAAATTTAATAACAATAATCTGATTTCCTTTCTTGCAAAAAAACGGACTTGTTTTTAAAATGAAATCAATTAACAAAATTATGTTATAGAGAAACGCTTCCTAATAGTCTAAAGAATATGTGTTCTAAATTTCATGCATGTATCTTTAATAGTTCAGAAATTATATCCATTTTTGTCTGGCAATGTAGCAAAAAAAAATGAAGTTACTGGAAACCGGTAAAAGCAGGCGTGTGATTTAAAAATCCATAGCGCAGGAAGTTTAAAAACGACGTCTCAGCATCTGATAAGGGCGCAAATATCCACAAAATGTTATGCTATGCATTGACACATATGACAGAGTATTTTAAGGAAAAAAAATTTGAAAATTTACTAATTTTTCAGCAAAAAATACCATTCTCTCCCCTTAAAATACCACCTGTATAGTCGGACTATCGGATCTGTGCCCCCGTAAAATATGCGAACTGAACCCTAATTCCTTCTCAGCCTCGGTAATACATTTCTTTCCCTTCATTCCTATCTCTCTCTTTTCTATCTCTCTCCCTTTCTGTCCTCCACTACTCACAATTTTGGACTTCTTGCGAGACAGTTTACAATATTTGCACTTGCAGTACAGTGTTGTCAACTCAACATGAATACTGTAGCACGGAGTGGCGAAAGCAATATTATTAAGCAAGTACGTAATAGCATTTTGCGATGAAGAGAAACAAACAGGTCAATATCTGTTTCCTATAAATCAGGCAACGAAAAGAGCAGCTGCGATCACAGGTGAGGCTTATTTTATTTCAACTGATCACGTATTAAAATTACTTACTTAACTAATACTAATAATACAACATTTTATGTAATTTATATAGACAGGTCAGAACTCCTAATAAAGAAAATCAGGAGAGAGGGAGTCTGTGCAGAAGATGAAAAGTTAGAATCACCAGGGAAGAACAGACCAAGGGAACCTTTAATTATTGTAGATGATATGAACCGATGTATTTTAAGAAGAAAGATACAAGAATTTTATGCCGTTCAGAAAGAAGTTTCAACGTTGAAGAAATTACTGAAGCTTGCGAGAGAAGCAATAATTTCCAAGGTTGGAGAGAAAAACTACGGAAAGTGATTGGAGACATGGGATTTAGGTTTAAAAAATGTAGATGCAGACCTGATTTTCGAATACGGATGAGCCAATGGGAAGAGTATATAAGCTCACAGATTGTATCGGGGTAAGTACCCACGTAGGAGACATCCGGCCCATACCATTTTCCACGACTGTTCCAAAGGTTAAGGGAAGGAGGACACGTGTTGCCAAATTACAATTCCATTTCCACACAACTATTTTTGCTTATAACTTTCGACTGTCATTTCCGGACCGTGGTTCCTTATCTAAAATTGATACATGTGCCTTCGCCATCATCCCTGAAAGTTTGTAACACCACCTCGGAAACACCCTGTATATATTAATGGTTTAGAAACTATTGTTTGTAAAATTTAAAAAGCTACTTAAATTTGGACACGAATCAGCTTTTAGATAATCCGAAAACTAAGTTAATAACGACAAATTGACTAGTAAAAATTTCACATCTCAAGAATAACAGTGTCCACATCTGTGGAGTAACGGTCAGCGCGTCTGGCCGCGAAACCAGGTGCCCGGGTTCGAATCCCGGTCGGGGCAAGTTACCTGGTTGAGGTTTTTTCCGGGGTTTTCCCTCAACACAATATGAGCAAATGCTGGGTAACTTTCGGAGTTGGACCCCGGACTCATTTCACCGGCATTATCACCTTCATCTCATTCAGACGCTAAATAACCTAGATGTTAATAAAGCGTCGTAAAATAACCTACTAAAAAAAAGAATAACAGTTCACTATGCTTACTAAGGTTTCAGTTCCAGTAATTTCAGCACGTCTTCTAAAAGACCAAGAATGAACGCTGTGGAAAAATGTCTCCAACCAAGCGAGCGGGTCGACTAGCAACTTTTTATCTGATAAAGTTTCTTCTCATCCATAATAAATCAGCAAACCGTGGTTTGATAGGACGTGCTACGAGGAACGGAAGGAAACGCTACGAGCACTAGTCAAGGCGAAGTCATCCAAAAATCCAGAAGACCTGACAAGATACGCCGAGAAAAGAAAACAGTATAAATACACAATCAAGGTCAAAAAAGACAACTACGTGGAAAAGAAAGCACAACAAATGATAGAAGAAGCAGAGAAGGACCCTTTCCGGGCATTAAAGCGGAAACCGAGAGGAGTGATGAAAGAAATACCGATTCAAAATTGGCAAAATCACTTCGCCCAAGTACTGAATAAGGGAAACAGAACGGAAGCATACGAAGCAAGTACCCCCGAAGACGCGGAAACAGGGGACCGGGGAATAGAAATCACGGAGGACGAAGTCACCGAAGGGATCGGAGAAGCCAAAAATAGAAAAGCCACAGGCCGGGATCAAATAGCGTACGAACATCTAAAGGCATCAGCAGACATATTTAAAACAGTATGGAAAGAGTTGTTTAATAAATGTTTGGAGATGGGATCCGTACCAGAGCAATGGAGAAGGGCAACCCTGAAAATTCTGTACAAAGGCAAAGGAAGCACGGAAGACATGAACTCCTACAGAGGGGTGGTACTGGAAAACACCTTATTCAAAATATTTATGAAAATATTGACAAACAGACTGACGGACATCACCCAAATAAGCATACCAGCAAGTCAGTTCGGATTCAGGAAGGGTATGTCCACCCTACAAGCAGCGTCTGCACTATTATACGAGATCGAAGAAGCCCTTAGTAAGCCGAAAGGAAAGTACTATGTAGTTTTCATAGATTATGAAAAAGCTTTCGACTACATAAATAGGAATATACTACGCAGGAAGCTAAAGGACATGATTGGGAACGATCACCCCATTGCTGGAATAGTGGAAGACATAATGAGGCGAAATTGGCTCGAGATAAGCGATGAAGTGGCAGCATCAGACGAGGTTATACAGACCAACGGGGTAATGCAAGGAGACCCAATTAGCCCGCTGCTATTTAATATAATGACAGCAGACATTGGGAAGGCAATGGAAGGAAGCACGCTGATAATGTACGCGGACGACATGGCCATCGGCTCCGCAAACAAAGAGGCAATCCAGCACGGCATAGACGCAGTACAAAGATGGGCATCCGAAAATGAGTTCGTGATAAATAAAAACAAGACAGTACAAATGGTCTTCAGGAGAGGTGGAAGAGTAGCGGCAAGTGACACCCTCAAGCTAGGCGACGAACCGATGCGACTAGTAAATAAATTCAAATACTTAGGCATTACACTGCAGCCAACCGCAAAGTCTTTCAGCGCACACATACAGGAGAGAGCATCAGCAGCTATAAGAGCAATCTGTAATATCAAGGACATTACAAGACTAAAGCTAGAGACAGCTATGCAACTATTCGAGACAGTGATCACCCCAATCGCTAGCTACGGGCTAGAACTAGTATGGGAGAAGCTTTCGGCGAGCGACATGGAGAGGCTGGAGAAAGTAAAAACTAGATTCATGAAGAGGGCACTAGGTGCAAGCAAATATACACCGAGCAGAATGATCTACATGTTGGCCAGAGAAACACCATTCCTGGAGGACCTGCGAATCAGGATGATGCTGACAGCAACGGAACCATACAAGGATGTCGCAGAGAGAAGAAAACAGAAGGAAAGAGAGATAGAAAAAGAATTCTTCGCAACAGACGCCATGACGAACAGGGAGTGGACCAGCAGCAACCAACCACAAAGACATGCTATTATAGGATTGGCCACGCACGGTTTCCACCATAAATTGTGCAAGACAGTGAAGTTCCACCAACCGAGTGACTCGTGTGAATGCAAGTTATGTGAACAAAAGTGCGGCAGATATCACTTCAAACAGTGTAGAAGATGGACGGGGTCGTTGAACGACTTGATAAAACAATAATGTTTATTATCAATGCTCTTTCGAGCGCATTTTTTACTTATTATTATTATTATTATTATAAATCAGCAAACTGCCAAAGTGAGAGTGGTGAGAGTTCCGTAAAGACGGTCATGGTCTTCCACTCTAATGCATTCAGGACTTATCAGAAAAAAAGTACAGTAAACATTTACTGTGTGGGCGATATGCAGTATCGTTTTTTAATTGGTTATTTTACGACGCTTTACCAACCGCTATGGATGTCTAGCGTCTGAGTGAAATAAAGGTGATAATGACAGCGAAATGAGTCCAGGATTCATTCCGAAAGTTGCCCAGCATTTTTGCTCTTGTTAGGTTGAAGGAAAACCCCCAACCAGGTAACTTGTCCCAACAGGGATCTAAACCCGAGCCCGCTCGTTTCATGGTCAGACGTGCTAACCGTTTACTTCACAACTGAGGATTTGTGTCGTAATATTTGGTGAGAAATATGGCGCTATTGATGAAACGGTCTTCGTAAGTGAAAGACAAATGGAGTTGATTTTCAACAGTAATCTCATTAGAGATTTTGATTTAGCTAGAGAAAATCAAAACACGAATGGGATTTAATCGACTATTACAAGATTAGAAGAAAGTGTATAAAGATTAGAAGAAATAAGGTAGTCTAATACAATAAAATAGATATTAATTCAGTTACTAAAATTATATTTCACTAATGTTACCTTCACCAAAATGTTCCAACGGAGCCGCCATTTACAGTCGACAACCTTTGCGGGAAACAAATTACGATCGCAAAGCAAGTTTTATAGTACCGTAAACAATTGCAATTTAAATGTTGGCAAACAAAGAAACAAATGCTAGAGTAGTGATAAAAATAAACAAATGCTAGGGAAGCGATACAATTAAACAAATGCTAGGGAAGCGATAAAATTGTGCGATAAGCAGCCATGATTAGTTGAAAGACGTCCTTCCGTACCGTTTTATTGATCAAAAGTAGTATGACGTAGTAAAAGTGTAATAGTCAGTGAAAATTTTTATTTTCATTTTAGTTTTCGAATTTATTATCTGATTTTTCCCACTTTAATTATATACATTTTAATTTTTAGATTTTCTGAGAAAGGGTGAAGAAATTGTAATTTTAACCCCCATTTTCCAAACATTTATGGATTTTGTGCAACAGAATTATGTCTTTTTTATTTTTATAATTTATTGTTAGATTTTTTGTCTTTAAAATGGTACATAACATAAATGAGTAAATTAAAATTGTCCAATATATATATATATATATATATATATATATATATATATATATATATATATATTTTGTGGACGAAGCATAATACCCTACTGCATAATGTATATATGAACATTTTCTCAGGTTCTATTTAATTTAGAAACCTGAAATTTTCAGGCACTGTTTATTTTGATGTCTTGCATGTACCGAAACAATGTTTTTGAAATGTGTTAAATTTTGGAGTTGTTACATGGAGAAAATAGTTTTAAAAATATACGAATGGGGAAAAAATTATATCTCGGTAAGGAAATAAATTAAGAAAAAACTACTCTTTCAGCATAAATTCTAGTTATGTGAACATTAGCAGCAAAGAAATGAGTAGTTTAATATCAAAGACGGACATCTGTCGTCTCCATAGTTTTGATCTAGAGGCAATTTTTTGTTTCACAGTGTTCTTTG
The DNA here is from genome assembly GCA_025594305.2 of Periplaneta americana. NCBI lineage: Eukaryota > Metazoa > Arthropoda > Insecta > Blattodea > Blattidae > Periplaneta > Periplaneta americana. Next base: position 7,742,560 of record JAJSOF020000037.1, on the reverse strand, counting down.
TAATATTTAACACAATTTATTTTATAAATATAGTGTTAGAGTTTGCATATGGTTTCACTATAACTGGAAAGAACATGAAAAAGTGTATAAAAATCCACAGCTATCTAAATTTAGATGAGGTCAGATGTCCGCCTTTGATATTAAGCTACTCAAATAATCACTGTCTAGCTTCAACAGCTTTTTGAGAAAATATTCCTTATGTAAGACATAATTTCACATTGTCAAGATAGGCAATTCTATATCCCTTTAAAATAATAGTAGCATCATCATCATCATCATCATAAGCAGCAGCAGCATACTCGAATGTCACCACCATCATCGGAACGGACTATCTCTCTCAAACTCCGTACAGAAATGACAGTGAATTCACTTTAAGAGATGAAACATATACCGAACCTGCACACGCTGAGGATCTTTCCACCCACACGATCCGTATGAGACAGGAGCAGCTTCTAAGACAACCGAGGATAAACCCACAAAAAGGGACACGCGCTAAATCCGTATGGATGGAATATAAATCTCTACTTCCCAGCTGGGAATCGAACTAGGGCTCTCCTGGGTTTATAGCCGGAAAAAACTAAAACAAATAACTTACCATTTCCAATGTGAGCTGTTGAACACAATGTACTACATGTAACGGACTGAGGCTCTTTCTTTCTCAAGATGGATCCAGTAAAATGTTGGATAATAAGTTATAAATATTGAGAAGGGATTTTACGTGAAATATACAGAGTGTACATTATATAAGCTGCCAAACCTCTACAGGTTTTGTTTAGTAAACTACGTTGTACCATCAGGGCTGAGACAGAATTACCCACCTGACAGCGTCGTCTGATCAGGAAGGGTTTAAGGTTCTAGTCCCCTGCAGCGTATCAGTCTACTCGTGGATCTCGCTCTATCAGGGGCTGAGGCAAGATGGTCCATCTGTCAGCATTGGATTCACAATGTCAACCGGGCCACCTGTTGGACTTGGACAGTCATCGCATATAAAGGATCACAAAGGACCAAAACGTGCCTAAGTGTACGGACTGCTCTCTAATAAGCCCTCATAAAGCCAGTGAGCCAGATCTGCTTATGGGTTCCATTATGAGGGTCAATAACATTCAATGCCTGAAGGAGTTTGTTATCGTGTAATTGTGGGGAGAGACTGCTTATGGATCAATATTCTTACAAATTTATTTCGTACTGCATTACACATGGCTAAGTGAAAAAACTGAAAAATATGTCCGCCAAGATATAACTTTTTATGTAAGTAGCGGCCACGACACGAAAGATAAACCAAGGTCAGATGAACACCTATTGTAAACGCCACAACGGTTGTTTAAATTGTGTAATTTGTAATACTCGGCTTTATACACTCGTTGTTATTGATCTTTCGTATTACGTAATAATGAATAAATACCTAACATATTTATGAGGAGGAGTAACTTGATAAAAGTGACAATAAATCAATACAGCAATTGATCAAACTAGACGAACGCTATCTGACATTAGCATTACAAACTTTCATGCTTATGTTTATGTGATTTGCAAACAGAACACAATCGTGGAGCGCTGAAGTATACGACAGAATATGAGGAAATGACGTCGTTGTTATGTTTCCATGGTTACCAAGCATCTTTGCGGTTATGTTTATGTTCCCATCGTGAATGTTCTTGATTTTACCGTAACATTTACATTTTTAAGTTAACGCTTACGTTATGTTTAATTTTCATTGTGAATGAGCCTTAACACATAGGCTACAGCTCCAGACGTCCAGAGAGAAAAAAGTTCACAAGGATGCGTGTTACGGAAGAAAGAACCGTGATTTTATCCAAAACTATTCAAAATCGGACACATGTATATAAGAAACTTTTGTAAGAGATCGTGCGTATTTGCTTGTTTTCCGCACAGGACCAATAAGCGGTAAGTGTGAAATACCACATTCAGTATTCCCAACGTAACACACATAACAATTTCCCTCTTCTTACCGCTTAAGCGCGACATTCATTTTACTGCTTTAGGCTTTTAACATATTATTTTTAGAGACGTTTAACATAGTAATAATTATAAATTGAAACTTACCACTGCAATTTCACCTAAATTGCAATGTTAATTATTGTTTTTAAATATTTGCAAAAATTAAGTAAAGTCTACTACTCTACTAAACTTATTGCATTCCTGATACAAGTAACATTAAGGAAGCCGTGAAAAAATCAACAAGATTCCAGATGCCGATGTTATTACTGCAATATTTTATATAAATAATAATGTCAAAATATTAAAATGAAAAATAAATCATTACATAACCTTACCGTTTGTTTTAAGTTCGCATTTATAGACTGGGGGGAAAAAAAGACAGACGTATATCACGGCCTGCTGGAGTATAGTAAACACAGAAAACATTTTATAGCAACAATGTTGAAGAAAGATATTTTGGTTTTCCGAAGTTGCCGTCATTAAAGAGAAACCAACATGGAGATTTCATTGCAACTAATTAGAAATTCGTCTTTCAGGTATGTAACAAACGATCTTCGCACAAAATAATGTACGATACACGAGCGGTATGTTTGTTTTCATGTTCTCGGAAATTAAAAAAGCTCAACTACGTTTCGCTTTTTCAATCTTTTCCTCGACCATGAAAACGTCAACATACCGCTCTTGTGACGCATATTACTATTTTCTTCACAATGATGTCAGGGATTAGATCCTAGAGTAAGGCACAACCTTCGTGACGTGTATATGAAACAATATGTAACATATTTGTTTTTGACGATGTCAGAGGGGAAGAATTATTGCAGACATATTAAGTCTGATTAGCGAATTACTAGTCAGCGACGTATGCAATGGAGGGGGAAAGTAACTGATCATCCTACCTATTATCTTCTGGCTTAGTTGTGTCATCAATAATATTTTATTGGTGTCACTTAAGAGATTCTAACCAGTTTTCGGACTGTTGACTGGTGAATGTAGATATTTCATTGATTTATAGTTATGTGTTTGTATTTGCATTTTATTTTTAATTACTGTAGTCAAAATGTGGTAATCATAATGATCTCATAATATTGCAAAATAATTCGAATTCTGACGGGGTGAGCTTCTGTAACTACTTTGAGAAAACCTGTCTCATCAATAATTCTGCCTCTCTAAAATTCCTATGGGAAGCGCCAGGTTTTCAACCTAGATCTTCTACATAGAGAGCTGAAAATTTAGCGAGAAGAAACTGAAAACTCGTATATTACATCATAAAGTTATACACAAGCTTCCTTACGTCAATTTATTAACATACGTGCATACACGTCATGCTTACTTACTTACTTACTTACAAATGGCTTTTAAGGAACCCGAAGGTTCATTGCCGCCCTCACATAAGCCCGCCATCGGTCCCTATCCTGTGCAAGATTAAGCCAGTCTCTATCATCATACCCCACCTCCCTCAAATCCATTTTAATATTATCCTCCCATCTACGTCTCGGCCTCCCTAAAGGTCTTTTCCCCTCCGGTCTCCCAACTAACACTCTATATGCATTTCTGGATTCGCCCATACGTGCTACATGCCCTGCCCATCTCAAACGTCTGGATTTCAAGTTCCTAATTATGTCAGGTGAAGAATACAATGCGTGCAGTTCTGTGTTGTGTAACTTTCTCCATTCTCCTGTAACTTCATCCCGCTTAGCCCCAAATATTTTCCTAAGCACCTTATTCTCAAACACCCTTAACCTATGTTCCTCTCTCAGAGTGAGAGTCCAAGTTTCACAGCCATATAGAAGAACCGGTAATATAACTGTTTTATAAATTCTAACTTTCAGATTTTTGGACAGCAGACTGGATGATAAGAGCTTCTCAACCGAATAATAACACGCATTTCCCATATTTATTCTGCGTTTAATTTCCTCCCGAGTGTCATTTACATTTGTTACTGTTGCTCCAAGATATTTGAATTTTTCCACCTCTTCGAAGGATAAATCTCCAATATTTATATTTCCATTTCGTACAATATTCCCGTCACGAGACATAATCATATACTTTGTCTTTTCGGGATTTACTTCCAAACCGATCGCTTTACTTGCTTCAAGTAAAATTTCCGTGTTTTCCCTAACCGTTTGTGTATTTTCTCCTAACATATTCACGTCATCTGCATAGACAAGAAGCTGATGTAGCCCGTTCAATTCCAAACCCTGCCTGTTATCCTGAACTTTCCTAATGGCATATTCTAAAGCGAAGTTAAAAAGTAAAGGTGATAGTGCATCTCCCTGCTTTAGCCCGCAGTGAATTGGAAAAGGATCAGATAGAAACTGACCTATACGGACTCTGCTGTATGTTTCACTGAGACACATTTTAATTAATCGAACTAGTTTCTTGGGAATACCAAATTCAATAAGAATATCATATAATACTTCCCTCTTAACCGAGTCATATGCCTTTTTGAAATCTATGAATAACTGATGTACTGTACCCTTATACTCCCATTTTTTCTCCATTATCTGCCGAATACAAAAAATCTGATCAATAGTCGATCTATTACGCCGAAAACCGCACTGATGATCCCCAATAATTTCATCTACGTACGGAGTTAATCTCCTCAAAAGAATATTGGACAAAATTTTGTACGACGTCAACAAAAGTGATATTCCTCGAAAGTTACCACAGTTGGTTTTGTCCCCCTTTTAAAAATAGGTACAATTATGGACTCCTTCCATTGTTCTGGTACAATTTCCTTTTCCCAAATAGCAAGTACAAGTTTATAAATTTCGCTATATATATGCACTTCCACCCTCTTGTATTAATTCTGCTGGAATTTGATCGATACCTGGAGACTTGTACTTTTCAGATTTTCTATCGCAATTTCGACTTCTGAAATCGTGGGTTCGGGTATAAATGGCTCAGCAGTTTGTATTTCAATATCGTCCCGATCATTTCTATTTGGCCTATGTACATTTAGTAGTTGCGCAAAATAGTTTTTCCATCTGTTTAGGATTGATGAAGAGTCTGCAAGCAAGTCACCATTCTCATCCTTGATCACGTTTACCCTTGACTGATATCCGTTCTTAAATTCCTTTATACCCCTATATAAATCTCGAATGTTTTTATTCTTACTATTTGTTTCTACCTCATTCAGTTTTTCCTTCAAGTAACCTCTCTTTTTATTCCTAAGTGTACGACTTGCTTCCCGTCTTTCATTGAAATAATTATCTCTATTCTCCTCACCTGGATCCTGTAAGAATTTCAATTTTGCCTGTTTCCTTCTTTCTACTACCATGCAACAATCTTCATCAAACCACGGTTTCTTTTCCTTAGTTTCATAATAACCTATGCTCTGCTCAGCTGCAATTTTGATACTATCTCTGATATTTTCCCACACGCTATTAACATCTAATTCTTTCTCAACTTCGTCGGAACTTTCTAAAGTGGCAAACCTATTCGAAATTTCGACCTGATAATTTTGCTTAGCTTCCTCGTCCTTTAATTTCAAAATATTGAATTTAGTAATATTAACTTGTTGCTCTACTCGCTTGGCTACTGATAATCTTTCTCTTAATTCTCCAATCACCAAATAATGGTCAGAATTACAGTCTGCACCTGAAAGTTCGAATATCTACTATACTAGTATGTCTCCGTTTATCTATCAAGATGTGATCTATTTGGTTGTGTGTCAATCCATCTGGAGAAGTCCAAGTATATTTATGTATATCCTTATGGGGGAATGTTGTACTTTTGACAATTAAATTTTTCGATGTGGCAAAGTTGACTAATCTAACTCCATTGTCACTACTAATTGCGTGTAGGCTCTCTTTTCCAATAGTTGGTCTAAAAATATCCTCCCGTCCTACTTTAGCATTGAAATCCCCCAATAAAATTTTCATATGATATCTAGGGAACTGATCAAAAGTATGTTCCAATTCCTCATAGAAGCTATCCTTTATATAGTCGTCTTTCTCTTCTGTTGGGGCGTGAGCATTTATAACTATGATGTCGCACCATCTACCCTTAAGTACTAAATATGATAACCTGTCACTGATAAATTCGACCTTTTTACTGCTGATTTTATTCTTTTATGTACAAAGAATCCTGTTCCTAATTGGTGATTATTGTTTCCTTCCCCATAATACAACAAGTAATCTCCTATTTGTGATATGCCATTCCCATCTAACCTAACCTCTTGTACTCCCACAAAGTCTATTCTATATCTAGCTAGTTCTTTTGCTACTAATGTTACCCCTCCTGTTCTATAAAGACTAGTTACGTTCCAAGTGCCAAATCTCAAAACCTTATTCCTTTGCTGTGGTCGTGCCAGAGAATCAGTCCTATTCCGAGGCTTACTGTAGGAATTCGTAACAAGCTGTTTTTACGGTGATGGGTTGTTAGCCCTTCGCCCAACCCCAAGCTGGAGGACCACCCCTTATCGGCTGTCCACGACTGCTTATTCAATATATTCGCAGCTACCCTCCATATCTGGAGGCCGTCTCCTCTATCCGCAACCTGAGGACGCGCCATGCCGTGGTGATAGGGACCCACCATACATGGATACACGTCATGCACTAGAGTAAATAACGCTTAATGATTAAGCAGCTTTCCTGATAAGAAGTCCCTCGAGAAGGCGACTTCAAGCCGAGGCTATAATTATGAGCGACACAGGGGGCAAAATCAACTATCAACTACTCAAGACAGGTAGCGAAAAGGCCGAGTTACTACGGCACAAAAACAGACGTGTCACCATGGCAATTTCAGACGATGACGGGGACTCTTAGGAATTTAGTTCATTCTGCTTCTTAAAAGGAATAAGGCAATAAGTTTGACGGCAATGCCCTTCACACGCAATACTTCCACGTGCGTGTTGTATGATTTCATCTTCTTATACAGAGTGGAAGGAAACCTATTGTATTACATTACTTCACAGGTAATAGAACAAGTAAATGTCAACAAATTTTGTCAAATAAGTTCTTTGATATATGCCCAATAGTTTTGAGAATACAAAATGTAAAACAGTGGGTGTGAGTGTAACTGCAAGACTATTTTAAACTGATATTTCCTACATATGGACACTTTTGGGACACCCTGAAGAGTAAGTAACTAGGTAATTAAGTAACAAATAATTATATATTTAAATAAATAAGTTGTAAGTGAGTAACAGAGTAACTAACTAAATAAGTAAATAAATAAATAAGTAATTAATAAAATAAATGAGTAAATAAGTAACTGAGTAGCTATGTAACTGAGTAACAAAGTAACTGAGTAGGTAAATAAGTAAATAAGTAGTTGAGTAACTAAGTAAATAAGTAAGTAAGTAAGTAAGTAAGTAAATAAGGAAATAAATAAAAAAGTAAATAAGTAGCTGAGTAACTGAGTAATGAATAACTAAGTAAATAATTCAGTAACTAAATAGGTAAGTAAATAAGTAACTAAGTTAGTAGCTATGTAACTGAGTAACTAAGCGAATAATTGAGTCACTATATAAGTAAATAAGTGAATAATTAAGTAAATAAGTAGCTGAGTAACTGGGTGAGTACTGAATAACTAAGTAAATAATTCAGTATGTAAATAAGTAACTAAGTGAGTAGCTATATAACTGAGTAACTAAATGAATAATTGAGTAACTATGTAAGTAAATAAGTGAATAATTAAGTAAATAAGTAGCTGAGTAAATGGGTGAGTAATGAATAACTAAGTAAATAATTCAGTATGTAAATAAGTAACTAAGTGAGTAGCTATATAACTGAGTAACTAAATGAATAATTGAGTAACTATGTAAGTAAATAAGTGAATAATTAAGTAAATAAGTAGCTGAGTAAATGGGTGAGTAATGAATAACTACGTAAATAATTCAGTATGTAAATAAGTAACTAAGTGAGTAGCTATATAACTGAGTAACTAAATGAATAATTGAGTAACTATGTAAGTAAATAAGTGAATAATTAAGTAAATAAGTAGCTGAGTAAATGGGTGAGTAATGAATAACTAAGTAAATAATTCAGTATGTAAATAAGTAACTAAGTGAGTAGCTATATAACTGAGTAACTAAATGAATAATTGAGTAACTATGTAAGTAAATAAGTGAATAATTAAGTAAATAAGTAGCTGAGTAAATGGGTGAGTAATGAATAACTAAGTAAATAATTCAGTATGTAAATAAGTAACTAAGTGAGTAGCTATATAACTGAGTAACTAAATGAATAATTGAGTAACTATGCAAGTAAATAAGTGAATAATTAAGTAAATAAGTAGCTGAGTAAATGGGTGAGTAATGAATAACTAAGTAAATAATTCAGTATGTAAATAAGTAACTAAGTGAGTAGCTATATAACTGAGTAACTAAATGAATAATTGAGTAACTATGTAAGTAAATAAGTGAATAATTAAGTAAATAAGTAGCTGAGTAAATGGGTGAGTAATGAATAACTAAGTAAATAATTCAGTATGTAAATAAGTAACTAAGTGAGTAGCTATATAACTGAGTAACTAAATGAATAATTGAGTAACTATGTAAGTAAATAAGTGAATAATTAAGTAAATAAGTAGCTGAGTAAATGGGTGAGTAATGAATAACTAAGTAAATAATTCAGTATGTAAATAAGTAACTAAGTGAGTAGCTATATAACTGAGTAACTAAATGAATAATTGAGTAACTATGTAAGTAAATAAGTGAATAATTAAGTAAATAAGTAGCTGAGTAAATGGGTGAGTAATGAATAACTAAGTAAATAATTCAGTATGTAAATAAGTAACTAAGTGAGTAGCTATATAACTGAGTAACTAAGTGAATAATTGAGTAATTATGTAAGTAAATAAGTGAATAATTGAGTAACTATGTAAGTAAATAAGTGAATAATTGAGTAACTATGTAAGTAAATAAGTGAATAATTAAGTAAATAAGTAGCTGAGTAACTGAGTGAGTACTGAATAACTAAGTATATAATTCATTAAGTAAATAAGTAACTAAGTGAGTAGCTATATAACTGAGTAACTAAATTAATAATTGAGTCACTATGTAAGTAAATAAGTGAATAATTGAATAATTATGTAAGTAAATAAGTGAATAATTAAGTAAATAAGTAAGGAAGTAAATAACCAAGTAAATAATTAACTGAGTAAATACGTAACTGAGTAAATAAGTAAATTAATAACTAAATAATTAAGTAAATAAATAGCTAAATGAGTTACTGAGTAACTAAGTAAATAATTAAGTAAATAAGTACCTAAGTGAATAACTAAGTAACTAGGTAAATAAGTAAATAAGCAAGTAAGTAAATAAGTATAGCTGAATGAGTAACTGAGTAAATAATTAAATAAAGAAGTGAATAATTAAGTAAATAAGCAAGTAAGTATATAAGTATAGCTGAATGAGTTACTGAGTAACTAAGTAAATAAGTACTTCAGTGAGTAACTGGATAAATAAGTAAATAAGTAATTAAGTACATAAGTAAATAAGGAAGTGAGTGAAAGATAAATAAATAAAGAAAGTACTAAATAAAATAGATAAAATGAATAAAGAAATTAAGTAAATAAATTAATAAACTTAAGAAATAAATTCCTGCGAATATGCGTAAAAATAAACTACTTAATATAATTAAATTAAAGACACAATTGCCAAAACATCATTCTTACATCTAAACGTGTTTTATCCCGCGTATGTGGGAACTCAAAAACACTACCGACGTACAAGATTTCTCGCGAAATGAAAACATAGGAGATTGAAAAAGCCTCCTAGCGAAGGTCGATTTCCTGTCGTCTCTACATCCAGACAAAGCCTGAAAATGACATCTTCATACTCTGTAGACATAAAATCCTTACCCAAGGCCTACAGGATGTGTTATATGCATATATCTCCAGAAATCTAGCCGACTATCTAATTTAATTGTACTATGTTAGTTGCCAATAATATTTACTGACCCTAGTACATGTTTTAAGCCTACATTATTACGATAATAAATGTGTACATATACATAAGATCTACATATACAGGGACATAATTTTATTTGTACTTCAATTTTTATTGTACCTGAGTTTTTTAATGTACTTCACTCCCACCCCTTCTACTAATGAAGTTCAACCGTCCTCCACACAGATCCAAGACCGCATATACAGTCATAGTAGCCTTACAGTCGTAGTAAACAGTACGTTCCAAAAATATGTTCGCGTTTTCCAGTGACGAAAGAGCTTTCAATATTGCATCATTTTCGCACAGGTACTGTCGTCCATTTGCCTACGTCGTATCCATGTTTCCCCCACCAGCTTTTATTCGCCAGTTAGTGGCTGGGCTGTCTTAGCTCTTTTCTGAGAACATTAATTTCTGTTAGGAATTGGACGTCTACGTAATATTATACAACTGTTTAAAATAACTTAAATAAAAGGGCCTCGTTAAGTAATTAAGTGTCACGTGATTTCCTCCCTTTCTACGACCCTACGACATAACCACTTGGACGGACAGTAGATAGTAACTTATGTCTGAGTAATTTTATCTTTTCGGATCGGGTAGAAGTAAAGATTGAATTTACATTCCGTAAGGTACTCTTTTATAGAGTAGGTACAGAATCATTTCAACACGAGTTACTAGTACGAAGGACGAAACTGGTAATTGGAATTAAGTACAATAGCCTATAGTGCGGTAATATGCACATTAGAACTGAAACCTGTATCGAAATGAACGGCCACCATTTTAAAAAATTTATTTAAATATCCATATTATGATTATTTTTCAATTTAATTTCATTCTCTATATTGTATGCTAATGTGCTGTAGAAGTATAATATACATTGCATAATGAATACGTTCGCATGGACAGCTCAGTTCGTGAATAAAAACACTCATTGTTAATACTGTACTGTATTTTGATTAAACAAAAACCTAATGAAAATTATCAAACTCAAAAGCGCGATATTTCCTAGTTTACTTAAATGGATGAACTACTTTTCTTCCCTCCTATACCTAGTTAAGTGATTTGTTTGTATATTACGTCAGTATCATCGAACTCCAGTCGTAGAAGGGGGTAGCAAACGGCGTTGATACGAAGGTATAGCCAAGTTAATATTAAAAATGTTAGTAAAAATAAAATGATGTCTCTGTACAATGTAATGAATTACTTTTAACTACACTTTATTATTCAACATACCAGTAAACTAATGTAGAGTATGTTATCAAGTAAGAGGTACAGAAAAAAGTGGCTTCTTTTATTTGAAACCACGAAGGTACTTGGCAGGCTTTTGCTATTAACATGGTAGTCAGAAGAACTTCAAAACTGCTACGGTTCAGGTCGTTCATACGTCTTCTTAATTCTCGTACAGCAACTTACAATACATAATCTTCCATCCTACCGTCTCCACAGATTTAAATTCCTCCTCGCTTAATTAACAAGTATAATCCTCCTCCGTTAAGAAGACTTCCGTACTTTCAGATCACCTGACAACTGAAACACCATCATACCAGTATTTGCAGTCCACACCTATGGAGTAACAGCGCGTCTGGCCGGGAAACCAGGCGGCCCGGGTTCGAATCCCGGTTGGGGCAAGTTACCTGATTCAGGTTTTTCCGGGGTTTTCCCTCAACCCAATATGAGTAAATATTGGGTAACTATCGGTGCTGGACCCCGGACTCCTTTCACCGGCATTATCACCTTCATTTCATTTTTAGTAGGTTATTTTACGACGCTTTATCAACATCTTAGGTTATTTAGCGTCTGAATGAGATGAAGGTGATAATGCCAGTGAAATGATTCCGGGGTCCAACACAGAAAGTTACCCAGCATTTGCTCATATTGGGTTGAGGGAAAACCCCGGAAACAACCTCAACCAGGTAACTTACCCCGACCGGGAATCGAACCCGGGCCACCTGGTAGGCTATTCCCAGAACAGTGTTCAAAACTAGTTTTAACCTTCTCAAAATTTGTCGAAGTATTAAGAAAGTCGCATTTTAGTTATTTTAATTTACAAAATTCAAGATCCCGGTTTATTTTGAAGGATTTCAAATTCATGCCATTTACAAAATAAACTTACTTACTTACTTACTGGCTTTTAAGGAACCCGGAGGTTCATTGCCGCCCTCACATACGCCCGCCATTGGTCCCTATCCTGAGCATGATGAATCCAGTCTCTACCATCATATCACACCAACCTCTAATCTAGTTTAATAGTATCCTCCTTTCTACGTCTCGGCCTCCCCAAAGGTCTTTTCCCCTCTGGCCTCCCAACTAACACTCTATATGCATTTCTGGATTAGCCCATACGTGCTACATGCTCTGCCCATCTCAAACGTCTGGATTTAATGTTCCTAATTATGTCAGGTGTAGGATACAATGAGTGCAGATCTGCGTTGTGTAACTTTCTCCATTCTCCTGTAACTTATCCCTCTTAGCCCCAAATATTTTCCTAAGAACCTTATTCTCAAAAACCCTCAATCTCTGTTCCTCTCTCAAAGTGAGAGTCCAAGTTTCACAACCATACAGAACAACCGGTAATATAACTGTTTTATAAATTCTAACTTTCAAATTTTTTGACAGCAGACTGGATGATAAAAGCTTCTCAACCGAATAATAACAGAAATGAAATTAATAAAGATATTAAGTAAATAAATAAATTTAAGAAATAAGACCTCATGGCCTTAACTCTACCGGAATAAATAAATAAATAAATAAATAAATAAGTAAATAAATAAGTAAATAAATAAAGAAGTAAATAAATAAATAAGTAAATACATAAAATAATAAATAATACGTAAATAAATAACTAATAAATAAATGAATAAATAAATAAATAAGTTAGTAATTAAGTAAGTAAATAAATAAATACATAAATAAAAAAATAAATAATAAATAAATAAAATAATACATAAATAAATAACTAAAAAATAAGTAATTAAATAAGTAAATAAATAAATAAATAAGTGAATAAATGAATATATGAATAAATGAATAAGTGAATAAATAAATAAGTAAATAAATAAATACGTAAATAAATAAATAATAAATAAATAAATAAGTAAATAAATAAGTAAATTAATAAATAAATAAGTAAATAAATAAGTAAATTAATAAATACATAAATAAATAAATAATAAATAAATAAATAAATAAATAATAAATAAATAAATAAATAATAAATAAATAAATAAAAACATAAATAAATAACTGAATAAGTAAGTAAATAAATAAATAAATAAGTAAATAAATAAATACATAAATAAATAAATAAATAATAAATAAATAAAATAATACATAAATAAGTAACTAAATAAATAACTAAGTAAGTAAATAAGTAAGTAAATAAATAAATAAATAAGTAAATAAATAAATAAATGAATAAATGAATAAATAAATAAATAAGTAATTAAATAAGTAAATAAATAAATAAGTGAATAAATGAATATATGAATAAGTGAATAAATAAATAAGTAACTAAATAAATACATAAATAAATAATAAATAAATAAATAAATAAATAACTAAGTAAATAAGTAAGTAAATAAATAAATAAGTAAATAAATAAATAAATAACTAAATAAATAAATACATAAATAAATAAATAATAAATAAATAAATAAATACATAAACAAATAATAAATAAATAAAATAATACATAAATAAATAAATAAATAAATAAATAAGTAAGTAAATAAATGAATAAATGAATAAATAAATAAATAATTAAATAAATAAATAAGTGAATAAATGAATAAATTAATAAGTAAATAAATAAATGCATAAATAAATAATAAATAAATACATAAATAAGTAACTAAACAAATAACTAAGTAAATAAGTAAGTAAATAAATAAATAATAAATAAGTAAATAAATATAACATTACGACCAAGGGGATCACTTGAAATGTGCAATTTTAAAAAAATGAAGACATTCCAATGAATTGCATTATTCAAGCTACATACTATGTTATTTTTTAATTTTTAAACCTTATAGTCCCTTTACAACAGTGTGTTGAAACTCATCAGAACCAAATGCCGGCCTGACCCTGTATTGATTTCTAACTTTCCTTTAAGTCTGCTTAATTCCTTGAAAGTATCTCCCTGAGCACTGCTTTTCGCGAAAATTCTACACTATATTGCCTACGTGGGTAAGGATGACCATTCGTTTTGTGTTTCGCTTATAATCCGCATTTTAATGTAGACACGACACAAGAAGATATTATCTGGACGAAATCAGTGAAAAATACATAACTAATACGAATGAAACATGAAACAACCGATACTCCAAGTGTCCATGATAGTGCTGTGAGTCATTCTTGTTCGAAAGTGTTTACTTCAAAGCCGGGGCTGGAATCGTTGCTCTCTTGTCGCTCGCACAATAACCGGTGTCCACCTACGTGCTTGAAGACATATGATAGCGAAGGGAAGAAAAACAAGCCAGGAATTCAATATCCCTGCCTTCCTTTTACACAAAATATCAATGAGATTTCATCAATCACAGTAGGCTACATTCTACAAAAGCACAAGTTGTATTCATAACAGCTTAAAACATAGAAATAGTTTATATGTTCGTATGTATTGAACCCTATGACATCCAGGAATTTCAATCCATATTCTCAAAAAAAATTCTTAAGCGCCTAAATTTTACATGCAATCACTCGTAGAAGTTCATGCTAGTCGCTGGTTTAAAAACAATTACTAACATTTAATTTAACTTCTTTTGTTTGGTGATATTTTGGGAGATTAAAAAGTCCGTAAAAATAATTTTAAGGAGTGGCAGAGGGGGCACAATGAATAATCTTTGGGTGCCTGTCCTTTCAGAGAGACACTGCGGAACTCTAGACATCACAGAATCAGGTCCATGATTGCCGAAGCCTTGAGGAAGAAAGGTCTCACTGTACACGAAGAAGTCCATGGCATCTCTCAAGAGGGATCCTGTAGGCGAATTGACATACTTGCCATTCCACCAGGCTCTACATCCGCCTACATTATCGACCCGACAGTCAGGTTCGAGGCAGCCCGCTGAAGTCCACGCAGAAAAATGCAGAATTTATGAGCCCACAGTTCCATTCTATTTGGAGAAATATCACCTCACCTCCACTTCCTCCGGCCAGAATTAAAAGACTTTAGTGCAAACCCTCGTACTACCACTGTTTGACTATTACGACGTAATACTTACAGACTTGACAACTGACCTTTCGAACAAGCAACAGCGTGTGCACAATATGTATCAGATTCATCAGCAATGGTCACAAATTTGACCACATTACACCCTCGTTCAAATCTTTATCCTGGCTGCAACTTAGTAACCGTAGAACACTTCATTCGCTGTCTCTTCTGTTTCGAGTTCTCCACACTTCTACTCCAAATTATCTTCGTTCCCGGTTTAACTACTTATCCTACAATCACAATCTAAACACCAGGTCACAGGAGAGCCAAATCCTAGCAATTCCTGCCCACAGAACATCCCACTATTCATCCTCTTTTACTGTCTCAGTCTCCCGTAAATGGAATTCTCTACCTCAGAAGATTAAGGGCTGCCAGACAATAACCACTTTCAAGAAAAGGCTAAACGATTTCTTACGGGCGCAGTCAAATTGACGTTATAATTGTGATCGAGTTTAATAATTTAATTTAATTTAGGTATGACTATCATTACTATTATTATTATTATTGTTATTATTATTAATATTATTATTATATAATTATTTTATTGGTGTTGTGAAGATGAAAATAATTGGTATTGTATTATATTAATTATGTATTATATTGTCTTCACCTAACATAATTAGGAACTTAAAATCCAGACGTTTGAGATAGGCAGGGCATGTAGCACGTATGGGCGAATCCAAAAATGCATATAGAATGTTAGTTGGGAGACCGGAGGGAAAAAGGCCTTTAGGGAGGCCGAGACGTAGATGGGAGGATAATATTAAAATGGATTTGAGGGAGGTGGGGTGTAATGATAGAGACTGGATTAATCTTGCACAGGATAGCGACCGATGGCGGGCTTATGTGAGGGCGGCAATGAACCTTCGGGTTCCTTAAAAGCCATTTGTAAGTAAGTATGTATTATATTGTCTTGTATTATAGCATTGTATTGCTTTGAATTGTATTGTATTGTATTAATTATGTTATATTCATAGCATTGTAATAATTTTCTATCATACTGGTTGAGTGGAAGAGAAGGCCGAATGGCCTTAAATCTGCCAGTTAAAATAAACCATTATTATTATTATTATTATTATTATTATTATTATTATTATTATTATTAAAGTAGTTGGGCTAATGGTTAGCGCTAGGGGCACAATACCTCGCCTCTTTGTCAGTTTCTGCAAGAAGTTCCAGCTGAACAACGACTTCATTCGTGATGTTTCCCTTACTGCTATCAGAGGATCACTTGCCATTTTAAAATACCATCTGTACTTTGTTTCCTAAGAAGGAAGAACTTTACTTTGAACACCTAATCTATTTGTTTACTTACTTACTGGCTTTTAAGGAACCCGGAGGTTCATTGCCGCCCTCACATAAGTCCGCCATCGGTCCCTATCCTTATGCAAGATTAATCCAGTCTCTATCATCATATCCCACCTCCCTCAAATCCATTTTAATATTATCTTCCCACCTACGTCTCGGCCTCCCCAAACGTCTTTTTCCCTCCGGCCTCCCAACTAACACTCTATATGCATTTTTGGATTCGCCCATACGTGCTTCATGTCCTGCCCATCTCAAACGTCTGGATTTTATGTTCCTAAATATGTCAGGTGAAGAATACAATGCGTACAGTTCTGTGTTGTGTAACTTTCTCCATTCTCCTGTAACTTCATCCCTCTTAGCCCCAAATATTTTCCTAAGAACCTTATTCTCAAACACCCTTAACCTCTGTTTCTCTCTCAAATTGAGAGTCCCAGTTTCACAACCATACAGAACAACCGGTAATATAACTGTTTTATAAATTCTAACTTTCAGATTTTTTCACAGAAGACTGGATGACAAAAGCTTCTCAACCGAATAATAACACGCACTTCCCATATTTATTCTGCGTTTAATTTCCTCCCGAGTGTCATTTATATTTGTTACTGTTGCTCCAAGATATTTGAATTTTTCCACCTCTTCAAAAGATAAATCTCCAATTTTTATAGTTCCATTTCGTACAATATTCTAGTCACGAGACATAATCATATACTTAGTCTTTTCGGGATTTACTTCCAACCCTATCGCTTTACTTGCTTCAACTAGAATTTCCGCGTTTTCCCTAATCGTTTGTGCATTTTCTCCTAGCATATTCACGTCATCCGCATAGACAAGAAGCTGATGTAACCCATTCAACTTCAAACCCTGTCTATTATCCTGAACAATCTATTTGTTTACTATGTTAATTTCCCTTTTTTGTTCGCTCCTCACATTTCTCTTTTGTGGTCTGATTTGTTTTCACTCTGTGTGTTTGTTATACTTTGTCCAATGAGGCAGTCCCGTTATTGGGAAAGCTGAAAGAGTTCTTTCTTATTATTGGGGTCGAATTTTGTATCGTTGCTATGCTTGGATACATTTCCTATGACAGTGAAGCAATACATTTATTTTCAACATGATTGTTGTCCTGTACATTTCAAGGGCTTTGTTCGTGAGTTTCTGCATATTTTTCATTTTCCAAAGCCTAGTGAAAGTCCCGCGCTATCTTCTAGTTTTCTGTTGTGGTAGGGTGTGTTTATGATTGTGTCGAAAAGGGTGTGTGTTTTGAAATTGAGTTGAGTATTCAGAATGTGCTGGGAGCTGAAAACCCGGGTTCAAATCCCGGTGCCGGAGAGAATTTTTCTCTGTTCCACTCATCCTTCACGCTATGAAATGTTTCACATAAAACAATTTTTATCTCGGAAAGGAATACAAAAATGAGGAAAATTATATTAAACATTTTGTTTGAAATATCTCAAAGAATAACCCTCTGAAATTAATGATATTACTTAGAGTTCACCCTGTATAACCTCAAAGCCAAGAGAAATACTGGTTGTACTAGATATGGATTGAGTCAAGCAGAAACAGACCATTTGTGTAATCCAGATAGTTCTGATGACGATGTAGTGACTATGTTGGTAGAATTTAATGAAATAACAGTTTGTGAAAATCTCTGGAATAGCTTAGCCCTCAAAGCGTGCGATAACCGAAATTGAACACATTGTTCGAATTTAATTCAAGTGGTACTTAATAAAACAAACATATTGACGACAGCTTAGCTCTCAATGTGAAGTCCTGCACCAAATGAGCTTAGTGGAGAGAACAATAGTACGTGTCCCAGAAATATGAATATGTAGGGGCAATTCAAACTAGATCTCTTCGTTACAAAAAATTTGGACCAATATTTCTATTAATGAGTTTTAAATTTCTCCAAAATAACAAACTCGTGTACGAAAATACTGTCCATAAAATTAAATTAAATGTAGCAAGGTTTAAATCACGATTCTTTATAAATACCCGAATATCAATAATAATACTGGCAGAGTTAAGGCCATAACGGGCTCTCAAGTGTTGTCGGAAAAATTCACCATTAAAATGGGACATACTCACGGACAGGAGAACGCGAATTCGATTATGCGCACTGTTCAAAACATACAGAGGTGAGCCTGCCTGGAGAGAAATAAAAAATAGGTAGCAGCCGCCAAATTACTCTTCAAGGAACGACCACTCATATAAATTGAGGGAAAGAAGGCAGAGGACGGACACTGGAAAGTTTTCTTTTCTCAATCGTACTATCAGGGACTGGAATGCTTTACCTGCAGACTTACTAAAGGCTTTATCAACAACCAAAAATGTATTTAAAAATAGGCTTAAGGACCTTACTAATAGACGGTAATTATACACAGTACTTAAAGGGTGTAACTGATATGTTGTTATTGAAGTGTGTTGTATCAGTGAAGAATTATGTTGTGTCAGTGAAGTGTGTTGTATCAGTGAAGTAGTATGTCGTGTCAGTGAAGTGTGCTGTGTCAGTGAAACGTGTTCCTGTCAGTGAAGCTTTATAGTTAATAGTGGCAGTGCATGGTATTTGAACAGTGAAATGTTTTTGAAGTGTAAGTGAAATCAGGATAGAATCAGTGAAATGTGTCGTAGTTCCAGTGCAGTGAGTGAGTTGACAGCGAAATGAGTGTAATTTCAAAAGGTACTTGTGCAGATATGAACATATCATACTCGTGGGTTTTAGTTCGATCTTAGTTTTAAGATACAAATTAGGTTTATTTCAAATGTTATTTTAAGTGATCGTTTCATTTAATTTAGTATATTCCCTGTTGTTGTTGTTATTATTATTATTATTATTATTATTATTATTATTAATTATTGTTAGTATTAATTATTAGTATTATTATTAATTGTATTTTAATTAATAAGTTTATTATTGTCATTATTGAGTGTAATTAGTTACCATTGCCACCGGGTATATACCCACTGCAGTGTGAATACATACATACATACATACATACATACATACATACATACATACATACATACATACATACATACATACATACATACATACATACATACATACATACATACATACGGCCTTCTCTTACACTCTACCAGGTCACAAAGTATACAAGCAGTTAAAATTTAACAAAAGTTAAAAAACAGAATACTAACATATTACAAATAATAATAATAATAATAATAATAATAATAATAATAATAATAATAGCATAATAAAATCGACACTAAACAACATGAAAATAATACCATAATAGTAAAAAAGAAAGTAAAATACATTGGAATATAGTAAAAGCAACCCATTTAGTACAAATGGTTAATATGGAAAAACGTAAGGAAGAATATATCAAAATGGAATGTCATTAAATAATAATAAAAACGAAAAGAAATACGAAAATTAAATAAAAAGGCTATGATAATAAATTCATCGGCTGATAAAGAGAAAAAAAAAGGGGGAAAGGAAGGAAAAAGAAATATATAGCCTATATTTCTACAAAACTATGGCAGAGAAAAGGGTTTATAACTGAAAGGAATCTAATTCAAAAAGTGCAATTTTAATTTATTTTCGGAACTAGATAATGTCCGAAAGTCTCTGACATGTTGTGGTAGAGAGTTCCAGAGATGAGCTGCAGAGACGGTGAAAGATGAAGAGTAGAAGGATGTTCTGTGTTTAGGAATGGAGAGTGTGATATGGTGCTGTGAGCGACTATCTATTTCGTGATATGAGGACATATGTTGAAAACGAGAAGCTAGGTAGCTAGGGTTAGAGGTTTGAAGAATATTGAAGAATATCATTATTTATTTTAAAAATTACAGTAAATTCTATAATTTCAGTTTTCATATTTAGCGTCTGTGTGTCTGTTTCCTTATCAGGCAAACTATGTCATTTACTCTCTTCTAACCTGGCATTCATATTTTAGTACAAGCCAAGAGTAGTTGCATAATTATACGCTACTTTCCATTTGTTTTCTTTTGTATTTCATAACCTATCGATAGAGATAAATAATAACGTTTCATCCCACTACTAAACTCTGGGTTAGCGGTTAGTATGTCTAGAGATTTAATATACAGGGTGATTCACGAGGAAATGTAAAAATTTAGGATGTGAAATCTAAAGCCATTCTAAGTCAAAAAGTTCATATGAATATAGGTCCGTTTTCGAATGGTTACGGAGATATGGCTCTTTGATTTCACAAAAACTTCTGAGATTCCATTTTACTAACTCGCATTTAGAGACAGATAACGGACAAATTTAAAGTTTATATTCATGCATGCATGCATACCTAATATCCTAGACGTCGGGGTCGATGTTTTCGCACGTTTTCAAAGGTACCTCCTTCTGCTTCAATGCACAGTTGCGCTCGGGCATGTATAAAATTTTAACATTTTAGTTATAACATTTTGAACGGGATACATCAGCTTCTTGTCTATACGGATGACGTGAATATGTTAGGAGAAAATCCACAAAGGATAAGGGAAAACGCGGAAATTCTACTCGAAGCAAGTAAAGAGATAGGGTTGGAAGTATATCCCGAAAAGACTAATTATATGATTATGTCGCGTGATCAGAATATTGTACCAAATGGAACTATAAAAGTTGGAGATTTATCCTTCGAAGAGGTGGAAAAATTCAAATATCTTGGAGCAACAGTAACAAATATAAATGACACTCGGGAGGAAATTAAACGCAGAATAAATATGGGAAATGCCTGTTATTATTCGGTTGAGAAGCTTTTGTTATTTAGTCTGCTGTCAAAAACTCTGAAAGAATTTATAAAACAGTTATATTACCGGTTGTTCTGTATGGCTGTGAAACTTGGACTGTCACTTTGAGAGAGGAACAGAGATTGAGGGTTTTTGAGAATAAGGTTCTTAGGAAAATATTTGGGGCTAAGAGGGATGAAGTTACAGGAGAATGGAGAAAGTTACACAATGCAGAGCTGGACGCATTGCATCCTTCACCTGACATAATTAGGAACATCAAATCCAGACGTTTGAGATGGGCAGGGCATGTAGCACGTATGGGCGAATACAGAAATGCATATAGAGTGTTAGTTGGGAGGCCAGAGGGAAAAAGATCTTTGGGGAGGCCGAGACGTAGATGGGAGGATAATATTAAAATGGATTTGAGGGAGGTGGGATATGATGGTAGAGACTGGATTAATCTTGCTCAGGATAGGGACCAATGGCGGGCTTATGTGAGGTCGGCAATGAACCTCCGGGTTCCTTAAAAGCCAGTAAGTAAGTTAAGTAAGTTATAACATTTTAATTTAATATATTTTAATTTTATTACAACTGATATAGATGAGGATAAGATGCTGGATTGATCTCATGGTCGCTGTTGAAGTTATAATGAATCGAACTTGTGTCTTATGACAATTCGCAGCTCAGTGTGCGCTCAGAACTTCTGTAACTGCAGTTTGTTCCAGCATTTCAGTGGAATTGTTATTCTCTTCTGTACCATAATAAGGTCAAGAGTGCTTCTCTCTCACACAGCCATCGCTGCATTAAACCCACACGTATATTCCACAAAGAAATGTCAATATTAAGTAACGGAAGCACTGACACACATTCGTACCTTGTAATAACCTCCTACGTGGTCTCAAAATTGACTGCGAGTTAGCGATAAATTGCTCATAAATTCGGTAAAAGAGCAACGCTAGTTGATGGAAGAGCGACCCACACGGCATCAAAGTTCAGAGAGCAAAGGGAAGGAAATCTGAGAGGCATTTATCTGACCTGATGCGCTTCAGAAGCGTCAACGCCATCCCGAACTTAAAATGATAGCTACAGCGTTTGTACAGTGAAGGAACGTCTCACAGCCCAGGGCCAAACACGTTTCCCTTTCTTTGTGCATTAAAAGTTCTCAGTGGCTTTGAAATAACGCTTTCAATGTAGATATGGGAAATTGTTCGTTGAAAGCTATTTGACATACTAAAGCTATTATTTTCTCTGTCGTTTTATTGCAGTCCTTCTTATGTTATATTCGTAAAGACAACCTGTCGTGTCCAAAGTTTCATTTATATCTATATCTATACTAATAATAAATCTGCAGCCGAAATTTTTCTGGTAATTTTCGATTTTCCAAAAATAATTGGTCCTAACATATATAATTAACCACCCTGAAACCGAACATCGCTTTTTTGAAATTTCTGTTTGTATGTATGTCTGTCTGTCTGCATGTTTGTTACCTTTTCACGCGATAATGGCTGAACCGATTTCGATGAAAATTGGAATATAAATTAAGTTCGTTGTAACTTAGATAATAGGCTATATGGCATTCAAAATACGTTATTTAAAATGGGGGTTATAAGGGGGCCTGAATTAAATAAATCGAAATATCTCGCTTATTATTGTTTTTTGTGAAATATGTTACATAACAAAAGTTTCTTTAAAAATGATTTCCGATAAGTTTCATTCCCTGAAAAATTTTGATATGATTGATATTTAATGAGATAAATGAGTTTTAAAATTAAAATAACTGCCATCTAAGGCGGTGTATTGAAATAAAAAACAAATGACCTCGTCTATAAGGGACCTTGGACACAACAATCGAAAGCTATGAAACATGGCCTACAGACAATGTTTCTATGTTTGTATGAAGTAATATCGGAAGCTAAATTAACCGATTTGTATAATTAATTATTATTTCATCATTGGAAAGTGTAGTTTCTCTGGATGGACATAATGCTATAATGTTATTACAGTAACTTGTGAGTGAATTGAGGACATGTAAGATTAAAATAGCTTCTTATGCACAGAAAACTTGTATATTCATTTCCTGTATTTCTTATAATAATGTTTATGAACATATTCATTTTTATCTCAGAATTAACGAACAACGAGAGTGTATTGATTCACTATGCAGTAATAGTACGTTAGCTTAGCAATCCATTATTTTATAATTCAAATGTTAACTATGCTCAACTGAATCGTGTTAAAATACATAAAATACATATGCAATAAATGCAATGCAAAAACATTGGGTAATGAGCCAAGCAGATTATGTTGCGCTGTTGTAAAAGTTGTTCCTCCTGAGATTCAAGAGCTCCCACAACAAATTAAAAACTTTCTAATTCGAGTACGTCCGTTATCAACACACTTTTTACATAATATAATATAATATAATATAATAATAAATCTATAGCCAAAATTTTTGTGTTAATTTTCGCTTTTCCAAAAATAATTGGTAATAACAATTAAGAAACATGTTAAAGGAATTGTCATTGCACCAAATGAGTGGTCTCTGGATCAAAATGAACGCATTTTAATATTTTAAATACAATTTAAATTAAGTAACATATTAAACGATTTATCCTTCTATCAAACACGAATATTCCCTGGATCAAATGTCCTATTTTAATTATGTAATTACTTTATATTTATTTCTAACGGGTGCAGCGGAGCGCACGGATACGGCTAGTATATAAATATAAATTTTTGTCACATACAAACAAAGCTAATTAAAATGTATTATTTTTATAAGTTTATACTTCGTACACACATACACCTATAAATACACAGTGAAAGGAAACGTACTCCAATGACTCTGAAATATGATTCCTAGAATTATGAACAAACATTGTAAGAAGATTTTGTTTCTTTGCTGACAGTTTTTCAAAAAAGAAACACATTTTGTGTTACAATTTTCAAATTTCTAAAAAAAAATAACTTTTATTTCGTAAAATAGTAATTTAGTTATGAAAGATACAGGTTTTGTTTGGTCACTTAAAAAAATTGCAACTTTCACTCAACTGTGTTATCGTGGCTGCACGTAGAATTACACCCATCCCTCTACAAGCGAAGGAGTACGTACTGCTATTCTTGCCTTTAGTGTTGTTGTCATATTGCACAAAATTTCCTCGAAAATCTCAAAATAATCGTTGGATTAATTAGTCTTATCACAAACATATATGCATAGGCTACATTATATTCAGGCATGAAATCGGTTAAGTCCTATGAAATCTTCACGCCAATTAACACAAGAATCTGTCTCGTGGAAAAACGTTTATAATTACGTTTGTATGATTCTATAAATATTGCATTTTAAGGCAAATTATACTTATATTCTACTAGTGGCTTGTACAGCAAATGCTGCAAACTAAGTTCTTTAGACGTTCAAATAAATTTTTTTCAGATTTATTTTCAATGAAAAATATCAGACATTTTGAACGTTATTTGCTTCCATAATAATGAAACATAGGCCTACTCCCTCTGAATGGCTTTTTATGTCAAATACTTTTTCTTGGACCTATCCTCCTTCAGGTTTTGAGTTTCAACTCGAAAACTCAAGTAAAAATGTCAGGACGATCAGTGTGTTTTTCATGTGGGAGTAAAGCAATAGCTATTTCAGGTCATTGTGGATTGTAGGTGAAACTTAAAAAAATGTAAGGTTTGCTATGCTTTCGTATAATAGACAGAGCGTCTTGGTATAGCTGCTTAGAGATCTTGCTGAAATGATCGGGAGACTACAACATTTTCTAGGCCTCTTATTTTATCATTACCGGTACGTAATATCGTCTTTCCTTAGGAATTGTAATTTTTGCGCTCCCTCGAGCCAATATTGAATCTACACCACACCACCATTAAATATATGAAAAAGATCCAACCCCATTTGATTAATAACTATAAAAATATTTGATTTTAATAACAATATTATTATCTTACGCAAGTTTTGTAATTTATATATTAACATCATGGCATTAACTGTAATAATAATTAATTTGTAGTGGTAATAATGTCATCAAACCACCTCAAGTTTTGTATATTTTAATATACAATACACAGCTGTACTCAGAAAATTACACACAGCAGATTCTGACTTGTTAATTATTTTTAATAAGTCTTGAAGCTTTTAATAACCAATTGAATTGAGCTCTAAATATGTCAGCAATCCTGCAAGTCATGGCCTTCGTGTAATAGCCTATTGTTTATTGTAGTGTGTGTTTTGTTTTATTTTGAAAAGAAATTAGTTCTCAAAACTGACGAAAGATGGATTTTGGAAAACAGGAAAATTATGAAGGAAAACTGACAATTACTATTTTTCTGAAAAACTTTGGGTTCCAAGCTTGAAAATGAGGGGTCATTTATTAAAATTCGTTCAGGCGTTGTACCGTAATTTCCATTACCAGTTCAAATTATATATCGACTAGTGGCTTGTGCAGCAAATGCTGCAAACTAAGTTCATTAGACGTTCAAATAAACATTTTTCAGATTTATTTTCAATGAAGAATACCAGACATTCTGAAAGTTATTTGCTTCCATAATAATGAAAGATAATCTCTCTCGAGCCAATACTGAAGAGAGCCACGCATATAAATATCTACACCACACCGCCATTAAATATATTAAAAAAATCTAACCCCCACTTGATTAATAACTATAAAAATATTTGATTTTTAATAATATTATTATCTTACGTAAGTTTTATAGCTTTCAGTAACATATACTGTATATACTACATAGCCGCCACTCAGTAAAATATAGAAATCAGAATCGAATTTAAGTTATTCTCTACATCTACATATATAACCCCAAAACGTTTCACTTTCATATCATCAATAAGGCATTAATATGTATAATTAATGAAAAATAGTCACATCTCGGCATTAACTACAATAATATTTCATTTCTAATAGTAATAATGTCATCAAACCACCTCAAGTTTTGTAGTTTTTAATATCCAATACACAGAAAATTACACACCACAGAATCGAACCTGTAAATTATTTTTAGTAAGTTAAGTTTTTAATAACCAATTTAATTTGAGCTCTAAATATGTCAGCATTCTTGCAGATCATGGCCTTCGTGTAATATTGTTTACTGTAGTGTGTTTTTTGTTTTATTCTGAAATGCAACACGGCCGACTTGATGATCGCTTCGCTCCTCCTGAATGCAATTAGCTAGTTCTCAAAACTGACGACAGATGAATTTTGGAAAGTAGGAAAATATGTAGAAAAATTGACATTTCACTGAAAACTACTATTTTTCTGAAAAACTTTGGGTTCCAAGCTTCAAAATGAGGGGTCATTTTTTTTAAATCCTTTCAGCCGTTGTCCAGTAATTTCCATTACCAGTTCAAATTATATATATATATATATATATATATATATATATATATATATATATATAGATTTAAATAATTGTATTGCATTTTAATTTGATTAATATTTTTACGAGATTCTAGCATAGCATCAAGTTAACTGCGTGTCCAGAGAAATCGATTCAAAGAAACTGTTGAAAGTAAGTCTGCAGTGGGTCAGAAGCACTGCAGACACCAACTGTACGCGTCTCGGCTGGCTTGTGAATTAATAATAGCATTTTCCTTTGTGAAATCCTGTTCATTGTCCAACTGAAAACTAGTCCAAGAAGGTCAAGATTTTTATCCTTATATGTAGCTGCTTGTATTAAATTCAAATCGCAGCTCAGAAAGTTTCAAAGAAGTTACTCTGTGGCTATGCAATGATCTCTACTTTCTTTACATGAATACAAATGTCTCTAGATATCTGTAAATAAAGTGGCAAGTAAATAAATTCATACTTCAAGTTGCAGCCATCACCACTACTATAATCATCAGAATTATTCATGAATGTTGGACTAATTTATCAACAGTAATCTCACTAGAGGTTTTGATTTATCTAGAGAAAATCAAAACTCGAGTGGGATTTAATTGACTATTACACGATTAGAAGAAAGTATATAAAGATTAGAAGTAACGAAGTACTCCAATACAATAAAATATTAATTGGCTTACGAAAATACAACTGTCTTCAAATGTATTATTTTACCATCTCTAAATTAGAAATATTACGCTAGATGGCAGTAGTGTGTTATGTTTAGCTGTTTTCTTGTTATCAGTTGTGCCAACTATGGAATCTTCATTGAACTTTGTGCACGGTTACTGGTCAAGAAGGTTTTGTTGATTCAGTTTCATTTTTATTAAAAAGTCGCATTCCAATTCAATTATCCGGATCCCAGTAATCAACGTCACTTGACAGATGATTTTCAATAAATCTTAGTATTAAACAATCTCTGATACGTGACTATTCAGAATATCATATAGCAGAAGCTATAACATAACCTATTATAAACAAGTGTTACAAAAGTTTTAATTAGGGATGATGAAATAAACAAGAAACGTTTTAATTAACGATGATGAAATAAAAAATAAACATGAATAATTTTAAAAGAAACAATTATTGAAACTAGGTACAATTTTCAAATTTGAATGTTTTAGTGGTTGGTGGTTCACTTGATGTTATATTGGACGTGTGCGTAAAAGAAGTGAACTCGTGATGTACATGGTGTATCCCTCAACTTATTCAGGATTTCCGAATGGTGCTCTTCATATATGACCAGTGATCTATATTAATTCTTGTTCTTGAATGCCAATGCGAGTCATATTTGAAAGTGCTGTGCATCGAATGGAGTGGTTTTCTGTTTTTTTTTTTTTTTTTGACGTCCAGACCAGTGCAGTTTGAAATGTTGGCAAACAAATAAACAAATGCTAGGGTAGTGATAAAAATAAACAAATACTAGGGACGCGATAAAATTAAACAAATGCTAGGGACGCGATAAAATTGTGCGATAAGCAGCCATGATTGGTTGAAAGACGTGCTTTCGTACCGTTTTATTGGTCAAAAGTAGTATGACGTAGTAAAAGTGTAATAGTCTCTGTAAAAAATTATCTGGCATTATAGATCTTTCTAACCTTCTTTCCGTCTTCGGCAAGTAATCTGCAATTTGTAAAGGTAATCTGTATGCATTCATTCTCGTGAAGTATTTATTAATTTTGGCGAAAATGGATTCGATTTCTATTTCATACAGACTTTCGTCGTATTATTCTGGTTTAGCAAAAATTCAGCTGTTGTGAGAAACTCCATCTTCGCTGTGTTTAATCTCCATAAGTCGTATTTGAAAATCTTCCACATTCTGCTTCCTTCTTATAACTCCGAAATTCTCGTGTGTTTTCGTTTTAACTTACGTAGCATGAAAATTGTATTTCAACATTCCTAATATTAGGGGAAATATACTGAGCGAGTCAAATCAAAGGACCGTCCCTTGGTACTACAGTATGGCAAACATGTCGTTACCTCTCGCGACGTTGCCGTTTCAAGGCACTACAATCTGGCAAGTGATCTTTCGCATAACTAGTGAATTAATTTAGGAAATTGAGTTAACAACAAAGTCAAAATAGTACATTATGCAACGAGCCTATAATGGTAGTAATTAAGACGCGAGTATGTTTATGAAACGAGCGCAAGCGAGTTTCATAATTTTCATACGAGCGTCTTAATTACCATTATAGGCAAGTTTCATGCTCGACCATATTTCTAACTTGAAATTATTCATAAGTATTCATGTTATTCTTATTTGACTGGAGAGCGGAACTGACCTTGTGCAATATCTCATAAATTGTGAGATGTGCGCAGACGCGAAAGTATTGATTTTTTTACGAGAAACAAATGTCATTGACCTTGATATAATCTAGAGACTAAATGAACATTAGTCTTGATATAGCCTTGAAATTTATTTAGACATTGAAAAATGAGATGACAAATTGAATTTATTTTAATATTATTTACAATTAACGCTAATTATTACAGTGACAGAACATAATCTTCTGCGAAAGTATTGGATTTCCAGCCTCCGTGACGTTTCGCTAGTTGTCTTTTGATTGCATATCCGAGAATAATCGATACTTGCGCTTTCATATTGCTACAATGATGTTTTCTGATTGGTGGAACACCTGAACTTTAATGAATGGGTGTACTTTAATGAGGTCCATTAAAGGGCTGCTACCAGGTGTATAATTACTACATTTCGGCATGGTCGAGCATAAAATTCTATATCGTACTCCAATTGATTTCTCATGTTTATAGGATAGAAATATTATAAGACATTTTGTAATGTAATAATAATAATAATAATAATGATTTATTTTAGCTGGCAGAGTTAAGGCCGTAAGGCCTTCTCTTCCACACAACCAGCAAAAAGTGTATATACATATGCATGAACTTACAAAGAATTCAACAATTTGATTTAGATGAGAGTTACATGTATACAAGAGTTATTTACGAATTAAACAACAAAATACTATGAACTATTAATTAAACACTGAAATAAACTGGGTAGCAGAATTAAACTAAAATACATAGAATGTTAATATATTTCAAATTATGTTAGATAATAGAAAGAGATTATTATGAGACAATTTTGAAAATGCAGCACAATCAGGATGATGTCTAAAGAAAAAAAGCAACAGTGTAGTCAGTAATATTTTAAATCAGTATGATTGGAGTGAAATGCTAATAAGGTTATCTTTTAAGCTGTTCTTAAAGGTGTTTGTTGTCTTGCAGCCCCTAATACTTTGTGACAAGGAATTCCATTGACGCGAGGTGGATATTGTAAAAGATGAGGAATAACAAGATGTTCTATGAAGAGGTATATTTAGCGTGCCACAGATAAGTGATCTGGTATTTACGTCGTGGTTAGAGTATAGATAAGAGAAACGAGACGAAAGGTAATTTGGTGTTGAGGTGTGCAGAATTCGAAAGAGTAAAGACAAAGAGTGTAAACTTCTGCGTTCTTTAAGTCGGAGCCACGAGAGACTTGCGAAGGACGGTGATATGTGATCATATCGTCGGATGTTGCACACGTATCTGATGCACATATTCTGAGCTCGCTGTAACTTGACTGACAGTTCAGAACTTAGATCACTTAACAAAACGTCACAATAATCGAAGTGCGGCATTACTAGGGTTTGTACTAGGGTAAGTTTTAGTTGCTGGGGCAAGAAGTTTCTCAAGCGACTCAAAGAGTGAAAGGAGGAACAGATTTTCTTTATCGTTTCTTTAACTTGAAAATTCCAACTTAGATTATTATCAAAAAAGAAGCCAAGATTTTTTACGACAGATGAATAAGGGATTAGCGTGTTGTTAAGGGTAACAACTGAAAGATTACTGTTATTAAGGGAGTTAACTACACGCTTATGTCCAATAATGTATTGCTGTGAATGTTGGATCTCAAATAAAAAGGATGAATGAGGAAACGCATTTGAGATTAAATTTTTAATTGTAGTTAAGTTATGTACATTGAAAAATTATATAAAATGCGAGGATTCACGAAATACGAATAAAACATCGGAAGATATATATAGGCAAATTTATTGTTAACTTGTATAAGTTACCTGGAGTTCTATAAATGTTACAGGAAATTCCAAAGAATAAGATCATTAAACAAGAGAAAAAATTTAACAAGATGAACAAGGAAGCAACAAAAATGTTATAATAGGAGTGTGCTCGCGTTGAGCGACGTTAAATAAGGTAGAAGATACTAAGGGGGAAGTAGATCGCCGAGTAGTCTCTAATTGGCCCTTGAAAAGAGGCGCCCGCCATTAGCAATGCTGGGAACTTCAAAGGCAGTAAACAACTGTGCACTTGTTTCAACTTAATACCTTTCTTTACATTCAAACTGGTAAGAAAAGTTGAAATCTTCAAAGTAAACAGAACGCACAAAATAATCATGTAGCCTCTCTCATGCAGATCTATATGCTGATACATTTCAAATATGTTCTTCTTCTTCTGCCTGACAAGTATTAGGCCACAAGGCCTCTTACGGTCTCACATAAAATGTTCACGCCATCTCTTAGCAGGACGACCGACAGATCTTTGGCCATGTGGTACATAATCATAAATTGCCTTTGGGAGTCTACTATTACTCATTCTTTCCAAATGATCAGGCTTCGAGACTTCGGACCCGATAGAGCAGTTCAGTAGGAAATCCGCATAACGGCGTACTGAGTATACTGGGTGTTCATTTCAAAGTGTGTCATGACATCACTGTTGTGAGTCAGCAATTTGAAGCGAGTTTCAACTTTTATGTCAGAGAAGTTGCCTATTAATCCAGGCGTTCTTCAATCTGAACTTGAGAAAGTGTACGGTATAACTTGAACGTCGTAGCAACAGATGGCGGTCTGTACGGTCTGTGTGCTACCATAACCTCTTTCGAACTGTGTTTTGCGCGACCAAGTCGTACCCAGGGTATTTGTTATCATCGGTTGCGTACGGCAACATTCCAAAATAAAAAAACAAATGCTCCGTGTCCATGTTGACCGTCGAAGTTAATGTCAACAAATACGTAAGAAATCGTCTTAACCCTCTCCTCATATCCCGACAGTAAGAAAAAAACCCACCGCAGTACATGTTTCCAAACAGTTCACATTCCTGACACTACCGGCGTTACCGTACGTATCAGTAAGTACTCTTCAGAATGAACGCCGTACTTGCTATGCAACTTCTCTGACACATAGGTAATACACCTCTGCGGAAGTGTAGGAAGATTGAATTCTCTAGGCTCGTCGGCTAGTCACATGACGACATACAGCGAGCCATGACACACTTTGAACTGAACACCCAGTAGTTCAGGCCTGCAGAACTCGCAAGTAGGGGAACTATGACGTCAGCCCCACTCCATTTCTGTTGGGGATGATTGACTTCTGCCCCGAGAATGAATGTTGATGCAGCCGAGCGTAACTAGAACGCCGTGACCGCACAGGTAGAAAAGGTGGGTGGAGTAAGAAAGGGTAGCTCTCAAGAGCTACAGTTCTGCAGGCCTGGTCTAGTTGAAATATACGTATACAGAGAGTTTTACAATATACTAGTACAACACTGGTAGTGGTAAACTGTACAGTGGGTGGGGATACTGTAGAATGGATGCCAACAAATACGCAAAGGAAAACGCTCTGGATTTGAAGGTTCTGACGAATAATTTGGTTTTCATACAAACTGTGTCTGAAACTATTACACGGTTAGAAAAATCAGCGCAATAGATGCCGGAAGCCCTCAAATTAATTTAGAAAATGATACAGAGAATTAATGAGACATCAAGTACACCGGTTACTGAACGTGTAAAACAGAAGTGGAAATCAATTTTATGTAAAAATAACGGATATGGAACATTGTGTAACATAAACAGCAAATTAGTGGAAATAGAGTCACCCGAGAGTAAAGGACTGTCTCTTAGAGACTGCAATGATGTTAGGTTTTTTTCGTTTTGCTCCTATCACGTCATGCGACGTAGAGCGCAGCTTTCCACAGTACAAACTTTGGCAGATAATCGAAAAAGATTTACATTTGAGACAATGAGAATGTATCTTGTAGTAGGTACATTGCAATTCGGAACTGTAACAGCACTTCCTAAAGACGACCAATAGGATAATGAAAAAATTAAAATTGCTACATGCTTATTTCCACCATTAACACTGTGTATAATTAAACACAAATGCTTATAAAAGACAGGAGAATAAATGTTTTTCACATTCTTTTGACTTTATTATTTTGTAATGTATATTTACTTTCAGAATGTACATATGTGTGTTTCCCCATACTACCGTACTCTACTCTAAACAGCAACGTTGTTACCTGAACACATCTCTATCTACCTGCAGCGAGTCAACAACCTATAGTGCATGCACAGTAAACTTATTGTATCGGGTCCAAAGTCTCGAAGCCTGCAATGATCTTTCCAATTAGACTGATATTTAACAATGCAATCTAAAATTGATTGAGTTTTTAGTTCCTTTAAAATTTCACAATTTCTTTTCGGATCCCATTTAGTACAGCCCGCTATCCTTCGCATGACTCGCATTTCACAAGCCGTTATTCTGCTTTTATCTGCTTTCCTCAGTGTCCATGCTTCGCTGCCATAGCTGAGCATCGGTCGTGCCAATGTGTTGTAGAGACGTATGCGGGTGTGTTTCTGAACCAAGGATAGTTTCATCACACTATTTATAATACCCATAGCTCTTGTGTATTTATTAATTTTCTGTGATATGTCCAATTCTTCAAAATTGGAAAGATTGCAACCTAAATATGGGAAACTATTACATCTTTCTAATATTTTATTATCGAGACAAATTTTACTTTGTATTGGGTATTTCCCACAGAATGCCATAATTTTTGTTTTACTTACTTACTGACTTAAGGAACCCGGAGGTTCATTGCCGCCCTCACATAAGCCCGCCATTGGTCCCTATCCTGAGCAAGATTAATCCAGTCTCTATCATCATATCCCACCGCCCTCAAATCCATTTTAATATTATCCTTCCATCTACGTCTCGGCCTCCCCAAAGGTCTTTTTCCCTCCGGCCTCCCAAATAACACTTTATATGCATTTCTGGATTCGCCCATACGTGCTACATGCCCTGTCCATCTCAAACGTCTTGATTTAATATTCCTAATTATGTCAGGTGAAGAATACAATGCGTGCAGTTCTGTGTTGTGTAACTTTCCCCATTCTCCTGTAACATAATTTTTGTTTTATCTGTAGAAAATTCCATATTGTATATGGATGCTACTTGCTGCAAATTATATATTGACCTTTGGAGGTCGTCTTCTGAAAGTGCTAATAATACCAAATCATCTGCAAAACGAATTGAATCCAATTTAAGGTGTCTGTTAATTTGTATATATCCATGGCGAGTTTGCTTCCACTCTTTAATTATTCGGTTCATATAAATAATAAAGGGAATGGGTGTTAATCCACATCCTTGTCTTACACCAGTATTGATGGGTGTCCAAGATGATAGCTTACCATCTTGTTTAATATTGCTATTTTATTTTGGTTATACATGTTATGAATATCGTGGATAAACTGTTGTAGAACATTGTCGTCTACTAAAATTTGTAATAACTTTGATCTGTGTACTTTATCAAAAGCTTTCAATATAACTTACTATATTAATATTTTACAAATGTGGAACACATTGTGAGATACAGAGTTTGTATGGCAAGGCTACGTATGTCTGACAGAGGTTTATTACTATGGGACTTGTTCACAATAATTATTTAAAATCTAAATATCTAACTGCTCTCTCTCCATGGTTTGTTACGACTGGTATGAAATTTAGACTCAAAGAGACTGATATATTTCATGAATTTATCCAGCCTCTCCAAGAAGAATGAAGTTAAATATACAGTACTTATGCAAATCTAATCTTTCAGGTAAAGCTTCCTGTAAAACAGATTTGAATAATTTCAAGGGAAAAATTGTTCCGGAGCCGGGTATCGATCCCGGGACCTCTGGTTGAACGTACCAGTGCTCTGCCAACTGAGCTACCCGGGAACTCCACCCGACACCGTCTCAACTTTTCCCTTTATATCCACACAACTCGCGTGGGCTGACGAAACGCCAGAGACCCACATCGAGTGCACACAAACTCTGTGTGACTTGAAATTGTGGTTTTCTGTTAACGTACACAGTAACGTATATATTATGCAAATCTTATCTTTCAGGTAAAGCTTCCTGTAAAGCAGATTTGAATAATTTCAAGGGAAAAATTGTTCCGGGGCCGGGTATCGATCCCGGGACCTCTGGTTGAACGTACCAGTGCTCTGCCAACTGAGCATTTTGATCCAGAGACCACTCATTTGGTCATAAAAATTATTTTAGGAAATACAGGAAACGAATGCCTATCAAGTTTTCTGTGCATAAGAAGCTATTTTAATCTTACCTGTCCTCGATTCACTCAGAAGTTACTGTAGTAACATTATAGCATTATATCCATCTAGAGAAACTACACTTTCCAATAGTGAATTAATAATTAATTATACAAATCGGTTAATTTAGCTTCCGATATTACTTCATACAAACACAGAAACATTCTCTGTAGGCTATCTTTCATAGCTTTCGATTGTTGTTGTCCAAGGCCCCTTATAGACGAAGTCATTTGTTTTTTATTTAATTACACCGCCTTAGATTGCGTTGTTATTGTAATTTTCAAACTCATTTATCTCATTAAATATCAGTCCTATCAAAATTTTGCGTGGGATAAAACTTATCGTAAATTATTTTTAAAGAAACTTTTGTTATCTAATGTCCTTATACTGCTTGTTTGAGGCTTGAAATATTAAAAGATTTTGGGATGGGAATTTCAGCACAAAAATCAAAAGTAATGGCATTTTTAGGACAAGACCCAGTCAGAAGTAAGATAATACACAATAACCAATGCCTCGAACAAGTGCAAAATTTCAATTATCTGGGTTGTGAAATATCTTATCAAAATGAAAAAGATATGAACAAGAAAATTACCAAATTTACACAAATTCTAGGAATAATAAACAATACATTAAAAGCTAAATTAGTACAAAAATCTACAAGAATAAAAATATATAATACACTAGCATTACCCTCCCTTTTATACGGAAGCGAGATTTGGTCGTTAAAGAAAAAAAGACATGAACAGAATCAAAGCAACGGAAATGAAATTTTTCAGGAGGACAGCAGGATATACTCTTGTAGACCGAAAAAGGAATGAAGAAATTTTAGAACAATTAGAAGTAGAGTCAGTAGAAGAAAAAATCAGCAGATACAAATTCAAATGGCTAGATCATGTAAGAAGAATGGAAAATTAAAGAATCCCAAAAATTATGATGCAGTATAAACCTAGAGGACATCGTCGACCAGGAACACCTTTAAGAAGACTGCTAGATGGGGCCGAAACAGGTCTACAGAGGCCTAATTCGTGAAGGATGATGATGATGATTGTTATGTAATATTTTTCATGAAAATTAATAAGGGAGATATTTGGATTTAATTCAAGCCCCCTTATAACCTCCTTCTTAAATAAAATATTTTGAATGCCATATAGCTTAATTCTAAGTTGCAACGAACTTAATTTATATTCCAATTTTCATATAAATCGGTTCAGCCATTATCAGGTGAAAAGGTAACAAACATGCAGACAGACAGACATGCAAACAAAAATTTAAAAAAGCGATTTTCGGTTTCAGGGCCGTTAATTATATATATTAGGTCCAATTATTTTTGGAAAATCGAAAATTACCAGAAAAATTTCGGCTACAGATTTATTATTAGTATAAATTTGGATTATTTGTTGCAGTTTCAATAAGGAATTGAATTGAATTGTTTATATTATGTTTTTTTATTTCATATCTTACATTTATTTTATTTTTATTATTTTTATGAAATTCGGTACGAAGTTAGATCAGTTGTAATTGCGATAATGATATCGGTAGTAATAATAATAACTGTTACTATTTTATTATTGGTAGTATTATTTTTGTTTTTTTTCGAGATTCAAACTGTGCATAGTTACAGCACGAATGGCCGTACGAGCTCGTGCGAAAGATCTTGTGTACATGAGTTTGTATAATTGTGTATCAATAAATGCACTTCATTCATTCATTCATTCATTCATTCATTCATTCATTCATTCATTCATTCATTCATTCAGAAAGTTTGGTTTGACTCTCAATGCAAGAAAATCACAAGCAATCCTAGTGGGACATCAACGTCTATAATGCAACATTACTCCTGCTCTTCCAGTCAAGTTGAACGACACAATAATCCCTTTTGCTTCCTGTGTTAAAAACCTTGGAGTTTACTTTGATACGCATTTAAACTGGAATAACCATGTAACCCATATTACCAAAAAAGTGCTTTCCATACTACATTCCTTAAACAGTATTCGAAAATTCCTCCCGCTATCACTCAAGAAAACACTAGTGGAAACACTAGTAATGCCCCACTTCGATTATTGTGATTTTCTACTGACTGACCTCAATGTCAACCAGTCGCAAAGATTACAACGTGTTCATAATTCTTGTGTTCGCTTCGTCTGCGATGTCCGTCGCGCTGACCACATTACCCCATCCTTCCAAACTCTAAACTGGCTACGGCTTAACGAACGTAGAAATTTTCATTCTCTTGTTCTCCTTTTCCAAGTCCTTCACACCTCTACACCTACCTACCTTGCCTCCCGTTTCAGTTACCTGTCATCATATCATAATCTCTTCACACGCACGCAAAATAGCCGCATACTAGCCATACCAACACATAAGACATCATCGTATTCATCATCATACACAATCTCGCTCTCGCGCTTGTGTAATACACTACCCAGTGACATCAGAGACTGTCGGAATTTAGTAGCGTTCAAAAGCAAGCTTATTAAGCATTTTCTTACTGCGTAGAGTAGGTTTAATTTTTACTTAATCAATAAAAGAAATGCTCTCTTATATAAAAATGCAAATGAAGGTGGACATCTTAAATGACTGGAATGCAATGTGGTTAAATAGTACAAATGGCCAAATCACAAAATCACTATATTTTCCCACAGTTAAAGATAGATTAACCGTAAAGAATTATGAACCATTATACATATCCACGCAATTCATGACTGGACACGGAAAATTTAATTCATATTTTGAACGTTTCAAAATTGACAACCCAAACGGCTCTTCATGTCCCTGTGAAGTCCCCACACAAACCGTCGACCGCCTGTTATTCAAGTGTCCGCTACAAGAACGCAAGAGATACCGGCTAGAAACCCACCTTAGCACGTGTGATACAACTTTCTCACCACCAATTACAAAAGTTCTTCTGAAGCAGTGTTGCATAAAGGAATTTCACATATTTAATACAGGTGTATTTAAGACCTTGTAGAAATAACAGTATTTAGTAACAGTGTCCTATTTATTCCTTTGCAGCCAAATTTGTAACTTTTGAAAGTATAGTTATCATGTTGAAGTGTATGTGTTGTAGAGGATGCTTGATTTGTTGTGTATGTGAGTCATAGTTGTGGGATGTTTGATTGTGTTTGTGTGACTATTGTGTATTAATTTATTATGTATGTTAGGGAAAGTTGCTTAATTGTGTTATGGAGTACCGCTATAAGAAATGTTTTGTTTATGTGTTGTAACTGTTTTCTGTACGTCTCAATTGATGACTGATGTTTGATTTGCAATCGCAATGTTTAAATTACGGATTGTTTAGGTTTTATTTCCATTGTGTAAGCTTATTTATTTTTCTTTTCAATTTGTTTTATGCTTAGGCCTATTTTTTGTGTAAAACTATAGCCCTAGCATACTCTTGTAAAATAGGGCTACGCCCCATTGGAGATACAATAATAATAATAATAAAAGAAATGCTTCCCTCTTCTTAACTTTTACAATAAACTGTCTAGCTTTTATTAATGAATTGCAAAATATTTTATTAATCAGTTGTATGCCTCGACCATGTGGGACCCACGCATTGGGAAAAGAAGCAGAAGACGTCCAAGGAGAAGATGGTCGGACGCTTTCCAGAGAGAGACTGGAGCACAGTGGACGAGAACAGCGAGGGACAGGCAGGCATGGAAAAGACTGGAAGAAATTATGAACACTATGTAAACTGTGTATAGTTGTGTATTGTTTATATAGTTATTTTTGTGTGTGTCAGTTGATTAGTTTGATTCCGTGTATAGTTGGTATAGTTCATGTATTTAGTTAGTATAATTTTTGTGTTCAGTAGTATGGTTTTGTGTGTTTTAGTTTGGATAGTTTGACTCCGTGTGTAGTTGGTATAGTTCATGTATTTAGTTAGTATAATTTTTTGTGTTCAGTTGTATAGTTTTGTGTGTTTTAGTTTGCATAGTTTGACTCTGTGTGTAGTTGGTAT
The DNA here is from genome assembly GCA_025594305.2 of Periplaneta americana. NCBI lineage: Eukaryota > Metazoa > Arthropoda > Insecta > Blattodea > Blattidae > Periplaneta > Periplaneta americana. The sequence goes on along the minus strand of JAJSOF020000037.1, from coordinate 7,703,738 downwards.
AATCCAGGTATTTAGTTAGTATAATTTTTGTGTTCAATTGTATGGTTTTGTGTGTTTTAGTTTGGATAGTTCGACTCCGTGTGTAGTTGGTATAGTTCATGTATTTAGTTAGTATAAATTTTGTGTTCAATTGTATGGTTTTGTGTGTTTTAGTTTGGATAGTTCGACTCCGTGTGTAGTTGGTATAGTCCAGGTATTTAGTTAGTATAATTTTTGTGTTCAATTGTATGGTTTTGTGTGTTTTAGTTTGGATAGTTCGACTCCGTGTGTAGTTGGTATAGTTCATGTATTTAGTTAGTATAATTTTTGTGTTCAATTGTATGGTTTTGTGTGTTTTAGTTTGGATAGTTCGACTCCGTGTGTAGTTGGTATAGTTCATGTATTTAGTTAATATAATTTTTGTGCTCAATTGTATGGTTTTGTGTGTTTTAGTTTGGATAGTTTGACTCCGTGTGTAGTTGATATAGTTTATGTATTTAGTTAGTAAAATTTTTGTGTTCAATTGTATGGTTTTGTGTGTTTTAGTTTGGATAGTTTGACTCCGTGTGTAGTTGGTATAGTTCATGTATTTAGTTAGTATAATTTTTGTGTTCAATTGTATGGTTTTGTGTGTTTTAGTTTGGATAGTTCGACTCCGTGTGTAGTTGGTATAGTTCATGTATTTAGTTAGTATAATTTTTGTGTTCAATTGTATGGTTTTGTGTGTTTTAGTTTGGATAGTTCGACTCCGTGTGTAGTTGGTATAGTTCATGTATTTAGTTAGTATAATTTTTGTGTTCAATTGTATGGTTTTGTGTGTTTTAGTTTGGATAGTTCGACTCCGTGTGTAGTTGGTATAGTTCATGTATTTAGTTAATATAATTTTGTGCTCAATTGTATGGTTTTGTGTGTTTTAGTTTGGATAGTTTGACTCCGTGTGTAGTTGATATAGTTTATGTATTTAGTTAGTAAAATTTTTGTGTTCAATTGTATGGTTTTGTGTGTTTTAGTTTGGATAGTTTGACTCCGTGTGTAGTTGGTATAGTTCATGTATTTAGTTAGTATAATTTTTTGTGTTCAGTTGTATGGTTTTGTGTGTTTTAGTTTGCATAGTTTGACTCTGTGTGTAGTTGGTATAATCCAGGTATTTAGTTAGTATAATTTTTTTGTTCAATTGTATGGTTTTGTGTGTTTTAGTTTGGATAGTTCGACTCCGTGTGTAGTTGGTATAGTTCATGTATTTAGTTAGTATAATTTTTGTGTTCAATTGTATGGTTTTGTGTGTTTTAGTTTGGATAGTTCGACTCCGTGTGTAGTTGGTATAGTTCATGTATTTAGTTAATATAATTTTTGTGCTCAATTGTATGGTTTTGTGTGTTTTAGTTTGGATAGTTTGACTCCGTGTGTAGTTGATATAGTTTATGTATTTAGTTAGTAAAATTTTTGTGTTCAATTGTATGGTTTTGTGTGTTTTAGTTTGGATAGTTTGACTCCGTGTGTAGTTGGTATAGTTCATGTATTTAGTTAGTATAATTTTTTGTGTTCAGTTGTATGGTTTTGTGTGTTTTAGTTTGCATAGTTTGACTCTGTGTGTAGTTGGTATAGTCCAGGTATTTAGTTAGTATAATTTTTGTGTTCAATTGTATGGTTTTGTGTGTTTTAGTTTGGATAGTTCGACTCCGTGTGTAGTTGGTATAGTTCATGTATTTAGTTAGTATAATTTTTGTGCTCAATTGTATGGTTTTGTGTGTTTTAGTTTGGATAGTTTGACTCCGTGTGTAGTTGGTATAGTTCATGTATTTAGTTAGTATAATTTTTTGTGTTCAGTTGTATAGTTTTGTGTGTTTTAGTTTGCATAGTTTGACTCTGTGTGTAGTTGGTATAATCCAGGTATTTAGTTAGTATAATATTTGTGTTCAATTGTATGGTTTTGTGTGTTTTAGTTTGGATAGTTCGACTCCGTGTGTAGTTGGTATAGTTCATGTATTTAGTTAGTATAATTTTTGTGTTCAATTGTATGGTTTTGTGTGTTTTAGTTTGGATAGTTCGACTCCGTGTGTAGTTGGTATAGTTCATGTATTTAGTTAATATAATTTTTGTGCTCAATTGTATGGTTTTGTGTGTTTTAGTTTGGATAGTTTGACTCCGTGTGTAGTTGATATAGTTTATGTATTTAGTTAGTAAAATTTTTGTGTTCAATTGCATGGTTTTGTGTGTTTTAGTTTGGATAGTTTGACTCCGTGTGTAGTTGATATAGTTTATGTATTTAGTTAGTAAAATTTTTGTGTTCAATTGTATGGTTTTGTGTGTTTTAGTTTGGATAGTTTGACTCCGTGTGTAGTTGATATAGTTTATGTATTTAGTTAGTAAAATTTTTGTGTTCAATTGTATGGTTTTGTGTGTTTTAGTTTGGATAGTTTGACTCCGTGTGTAGTTGATATAGTTTATGTATTTAGTTAGTAAAATTTTTGTGTTCAATTGTATGGTTTTGTGTGTTTTAGTTTGGATAGTTTGACTCCGTGTGTAGTTGATATAGTTTATGTATTTAGTTAGTAAAATTTTTGTGTTCAATTGTATGGTTTTGTGTGTTTTAGTTTGGATAGTTTGACTCCGTGTGTAGTTGATATAGTTTATGTATTTAGTTAGTAAAATTTTTGTGTTCAATTGTATGGTTTTGTGTGTTTTAGTTTGGATAGTTTGACTCCGTGTGTAGTTGATATAGTTTATGTATTTAGTTAGTAAAATTTTTGTGTTCAATTGTATGGTTTTGTGTGTTTTAGTTTGGATAGTTTGACTCCGTGTGTAGTTGATATAGTTTATGTATTTAGTTAGTAAAATTTTTGTGTTCAATTGTATGGTTTTGTGTGTTTTAGTTTGGATAGTTTGACTCCGTGTGTAGTTGATATAGTTTATGTATTTAGTTAGTAAAATTTTTGTGTTCAATTGTATGGTTTTGTGTGTTTTAGTTTGGATAGTTTGACTCCGTGTGTAGTTGATATAGTTTATGTATTTAGTTAGTAAAATTTTTGTGTTCAATTGTATGGTTTTGTGTGTTTTAGTTTGGATAGTTTGACTCCGTGTGTAGTTGATATAGTTTATGTATTTAGTTAGTAAAATTTTTGTGTTCAATTGTATGGTTTTGTGTGTTTTAGTTTGGATAGTTTGACTCCGTGTGTAGTTGATATAGTTTATGTATTTAGTTAGTAAAATTTTTGTGTTCAATTGTATGGTTTTGTGTGTTTTAGTTTGGATAGTTTGACTCCGTGTGTAGTTGATATAGTTTATGTATTTAGTTAGTAAAATTTTTGTGTTCAATTGTATGGTTTTGTGTGTTTTAGTTTGGATAGTTTGACTCCGTGTGTAGTTGGTATAGTTCATGTATTTAGTTAGTATAATTTTTTGTGTTCAGTTGTATAGTTTTGTGTGTTTTAGTTTGCATAGTTTGGCTCTGTGTGTAGTTGGTATAATCCAGGTATTTTGTTAGTATAATTTTTGTGTTCAATTCTATCGTTTTTGTGCGTTTAGTTTAGATAGTTTGTGTGTTTAGGCTGTACAATTTATGTGTGCAAATGGTATAGGTTTTTGTGTATTTAGTTTGTGTGTGAGTTAAGACTATGTATGTGTTCAGTTTGTGCAAAATTTTTTCTTTTTCTTTTTGTTGTGTGTTCAGTGTGGACAGTTGTGTTCAGATTATAATTTATGTGTTCAGTTTGCATATTTTTGTGTGGATGTTTAGTTTGCATAATTTATGTGTTTAGTCTGTATTGTTTTTCGTGTTAAGTTAGTATAATTTGTTTATGTGTTTAGTTTGTAAGTGTATAGTGTAAGCTCTCTTGGACTGGCTCCCCAAGTGTAGTAGACCTTCAGCTCACCCTACACTCTCCTGTAGGAGGCCGTTGCCCTTATGGGATTTAAGGCTTTTCGTATTTCGTATTTCGTAATCTTTTAGTACTTTGATTTTTATTGTATTTGTAAATTTAATATTAATTGTAATTATAATTGTAATTGTATTCTTAATATTGTAGTTGTAATCCCCTGCTAGAGGGGAAGAGAGGGTCTGATGGCCTTATCTCTACCAGGTTAAATAAATAAATAAAATAAATAAATACCATCACATCACACGATCACAAATTCCACAGAAACTAGATTACCGCGCCGTTGACACGACGTAGTTAAATAATACGTTACAAAAAAGTATTCTGCTTATTAAATTTACAGCGCTGGAAGTGCAGATTGTATTGCACAGTTTATTATAATTCCTTGGCTGTCGAGAACCGACTACAGCAGCTTTGATGGAAGAGAGTTCGCTTCGAGAAGGCCTTGCTGAAGGAGCGGCTTTCCGTCTTCATAGCTCGGGCTGGGTCTCTCTGCCTTTGTGAGCGTCTTTAGATCAAACAGACGAACAGGCGTCTTAATTTGCCCTGCCTTCCTATCTGCCCAGTGGGTATGACGTCAATACAGCTCAAAGCCATTGGGAAGTGTCAGATTTCAGCTCTTCATTGGTTTAAATTGCAACACAAATCGATACCTTTAAAGTCATCAAAACAGCTTCACTGCTGTCCCGTTGCTTTCTCAAGAGAAAATCGATTATATTCAGTTGACAAAGGCTCGATTTCAATTCAACTCCAGGGCTGGCAATTGGCTTCCCGTATGAGCGTTTTACCCTTACGGGCAAATGAAATGATGTTTGTTCCCTCGCTGGTAGGACTGCTACCCCTCTCTAAAACCCGTAAGACACTTGAAGAGTTCTCGCTAGCGAGAAATGTGTTGCGAGAAAGAGGCGAAGAGCCTTCCTCCACACACTTGGCGAGTTCTCGCTATCACAGATCACACCTCGCTATGATCAGCTATGCACTGCCTTCATGCAGAAAGCATTTTTCTGATTATAGTAATCACTCGTTGGGGGAAATATTATAGGTTATGTATTTAAAGTATATTGTCGTACTTTACAAATTACGTACGAACGCTATGTTGAATCTGAGTATTCAGATGATGAGGAAATGGAGTTACATGAACATATTTTGTTAATGAAAAGGAAGAGCACGTCTAAAATTAAAGCCAGAAATATCTGAAAATCACATTGTATCTTACGAAAATAAGGGCGAGTTTTGGACACTGGTTTCGATTTGAATGATGATACGTTTAGGCGTTATTTCAGGTTGAATGGACCACAGTTTTTTGCCATTCATGATATGATAGAGGGTTCTTTGCTATGTTCTGATTAAAATTATGTAAATTGTTAAGACATATAGATACATTATTTCAAATGTTTAATTAATACTATTAAATTTCATCAAAATAAAATATAGCCCTATTTATTTTCAGATAATCTGATATTTGTCTCCAGATTCCTTCTTTAAGTTTCGTGTTTTTATAGTTTTCATTCCGTGTATCATATAAATAGGCCTACGGGTGACATCGTACAAGTTCGATAAGTTTCTGACTGCAATTATCAGCCATCTTTCCTCATTTTCAAATAAAAACAATACAATTCATCGCCACCTGTGATATCTTTTTCTACATTCAATCGTCATAAAGAGTCAAACATATTTGATAAATGTGTCAAGAAAATTCGCTGAGCTACCGATTCCAGCGAGAAACTCGCGCGAGGTTTTTGCCTCGAACGAGAATTTCTTCCAGTGTGTGGACGTCCATTTGAATCCTTGTTATCAATCTTTGAATTTTCTCGCAACACATTTCTTGCTAGCGAAAACTCTTGAAGTGTGTTACGGGCCTAAGGTAGCGGTGAAAGGGATAATAGGGAGTTCGTTTCGTACAGATGAAGGCTGAAGTATCTACTACAGTAGAACCTCTATTATCGGTGTTAATTAAGGGGGTGGGCTGAAAAATTAATCGAAAAAATCGGATAATCCATACTATAAAATATTTTCGTAAATTTAGTGAATGATATTTACAGTTTTGTAATTCCCTCCGTAGTGTTGTGTTTAACACGTTAGATAGTGGATCAGAAGTTCATTAATTGAAGTCTGGTTGAAGGTTTTCAAGGGGCAAGGAAACTTCTTGTATGTATTTATTTACACTGCAAGTGGGCAAGCACCCGGTGGCAGTGGTATACACAATATAAACAATACACAATAAAATGATAAGCAATACACAATAAAATTTACAGTACACAATACAATTTTACAATACATATACAATGATTGTAATGATTGTCTGTGGAAAGATATGAGTAGTGAAGTTCTCGTATTCTAGATTTATATAGCTACTTTATACACTCAAATCTCGTATTCTAATGCGAGATGAGCCACGGTTTCTCTTTCCCAAAACCACTCAAATATTTACACTTTTATTTTCGATTCTTAGCACAATGAGATTTCTTTTGACACCCGTATAAAACATTCCATATAGAAGTTATACAGTACGACAATTCGAACAGTAGACCAAACTGTGTATGGTCTATTCCATGTGAAATCGATCAGTAAAAAACCTCGCATTTTTTATACCCTAATTTTTTCCCTATTTATACAAGGTGCTGAGGAGAGTGCATTTTCCAAAATATACTATCGAAAGTCAAACGGTTTTCGTATTGTTGAGCTACAATTTTAGCGTATTTTAGAAAAACAAGCCTCTTTCAGCGCTCAGAACTCTGGAACCATTTACTGCAGAACATTGAACGGGAGCTCATTTTGAAGCTGACATTTAGTAGGTTATGATAAGAAGTAATCCTTATTTTTATTGTATACAGAGAGACAGATAATCTGATTTTACTTACTTTTAGGCTTTTTCCCCATTTGTAAAAATGTAAAAAAATATTGAGAAAAAACCTTGCATTATTAAGATGGATTCGGCATTGTTAGCTTACTGGTATGGCAATAAGTTTCGAGGGTATTAAATACATTATTTTCACACGCCTAGACTTAAACGGCGCAGTACCGCACGCACTGGCCGAGAGCTGAAGATAAGCGAGCGTTGGGCGTCATTTTATTCCTGTGTTTATGAAAACCTATGATAAAGCTAGCACAGCCATGCGCTGCTAGAAGACACATCACGTGTTTATGTCTCCTGGCCTTGCTTGTCTCGGCTAGCTCCCGCCTCACAGTCAGCTGGTTAGTTCACGCTCGTATTATTTATTTTCTTTATTTGATATTTTCAATACTTTCTTATCAACGTGCATTCAGTAAAAAATGTGTGTTTATTTGTACTTTCAATGCGGAATCTAACCATATATTTTAAAAATATTTTTTCCTAGCCAAAGGCATCTTAATGAGGAAAAATCTAAATTTCTCCATTTCCATAAAAAGTAAGAAAATCTGTTTATATGTTAATACAAACTTTAATTTCTCAGCATCAAAGTAAACCATGGTTTTGGTCATTGGGTGAAAGGGTTTCGGAGCTACAACAGTTTAAAGTTGCTAATTTTATGAAAATACGATAAATTTAAATATTTTTAATTTAAACACTATGACGTTCTGACGCCTCAAACTTTGCACAAAGCATTGTATCACAGTTCTCTTACTTACTTACTTACTTACTTACTTACTTACTGGCTTTTAAGGAACCCGGAGGTTCATTGCCGCCCTCACATAAGCCCGCCATTGGTCCCCATCCTGAGCAAGATTAATCCATTCTCTATCATCATATTCCACCTCCCTCAAATCCATTTTAATATTATCTTCCCATCTACGTCTCGGCCTCCCCAAACGTCTTTTTCCCTCCGGCGTCCCAACTAACACTCTATATCCATTTCTGGATTCGCCCATACGTGCTACATGCCTTGCCCATCTCAAACGTCTCGATTTAATGTTCCTAATTATCTCAGGTGAAGAATACAATGCCTGCAGTTCTGTGTTGTGTAACTTTCTCCATTCTCCTGTAACTTCATCCCTCTTAGCCCCAAATATTTTCCTGAGCACCTTATTCTCAAACACTCTTAACCTATGTTCCTCTTTCAAAGTGAGAGTCCAAGTTTCACAACCATACAGAACAACCGGTAATATAACTGTTCTATAAATTCTAACTTTCAGATTTTTCGACAGCAGACTGGATGATAAAAGTTTCTCAACCGAATAATAACACGCATTTCCCATATTTATTCTGTGTTTAATTTCTCTACGTACAAAAAAAAAGTTTCATTGTATTTAGAAATTGTAAGGTCAATTTTCTCTATATTTCGGTCGATTTGAGATGGAATAGCTCATACATACATACATACATACATACATACATACATACATACATACAATACATACATACATACATACATACATACATACATACATACATACATACATACATACATACATACATACATACATACATACAGACGTGGACAAATTATTAGACTAAAACTTTTTCTTGGAAACGTAATATAATTCGTCATATCAACTATCAGTATAATTCACAGAGTCTCTATTGTTGTAAATATGATTGTTTACATCTTCTGGTATATTTTTCCAGTGGTTAAGTATATTTGTTTCTGGCTATGTCGGTGCTATTGGTGTTTTAATTATATACTGCAGAATATATTCTCCCATGGCCTGCAAGAAGACCGGACATGAACGAAATTGAAAATCTGTGATCTATACTAAAGAAGGAAGTGAATAAAAAGAGGCTTACAACAAAACATGGACTCATTTAAGCACTGTCTTAAATCTGGCTAAATGATACTGATATTCAAAGAAAGTGTCAAACTTTGGTTTCCAGCATCCCTGACAAAATCAACGTGTTAATAAAGAGTAAGGGAATGTTCACAAAATATTAATAACCTCAATACTCAATTTTCTCTTCATTATATCTGTGCAAAATACATTTATGTTCATTATTTCTACCGATAAATACAGCTTCGTTGCACATATAATTAATTTAGTCTAATAATTTGTCCACGTCTGTACATACATAATTACAGAGGACATGCAAAACTACTTTATCAGAATGTTTAGACTACATATTTTATATAAAAATTATTTTAAATTTCCTTCCAGGCTTGTATTTCTACAGCTCTTATAGCTGGAAAGTAACATATCATTATCTAAACAGTTTAAAATACTGTAAATATTTCAGATAGAAGTAACGTGTCGGTAAAAATATTGCATTTTCAATGTTTTAAAAATGTTGCCGAATCGCGAGGTTATTCATAATGTCATGCCAAAGGTGAAATGTTACGTAACTCATTTCACATTTCAATTAAATTTAAATTCCGTGTGTAGAAGCGAGACATGTGCTTTTATACACGACGCGACGGGAAGTTCGGAATTATGGAATCCACATTCATCTCAACATAAATGCCAGCTCACCCACCCAGATCGACTTTCTACACATGCAGATCTGCCCTCACTAATTAGATGGAGGAGCTGACACTCGTCTGTGTAGGACTTTCGAGCCTGATGACCCGGGGCAGTATCCCAGGGGACGCTCCTTCATGGAGCACGCGATACGCACCAAAGCCTAAACACGCGAGCTTCGGAAACGCGTTAGGAAATTGGTACAGAACAAAAATACCTGTTTTTTGGGGGGGATGAAATAAACTAGGTATTTCCAATAAATATATAATAAATTTTCAATCTTAAGACATATCAACTTGCAAATGTTTATTTGCTATTTAATAATATATATGAACGTTTTCGCCGTTTGGGGCATCATCAGATATAACGAAAACATATAATCTGAACCTATAATAATAAATTATGCAAATAACAAGAATAAAGAACAATGTATGTATTCAATGCATGAGATTCATGAGCTTTATGTAAAATATGAAATAATACAGGATAATTGTTGATATAATCTTTAGATTTGAAATTGAATTGGACGTATATTTTATACATATAGCTCATGTTACAAATAAAATATACAATTATAATTAAAATTTGTCAATAATGTTAAAATTTATGATGATGATTGGTAAAATAGATATTTTAAGAATAGTCATTAGTTGAGGATTGTCGTAGAGTATACGATATTCTTAAAATATCTATTTTATCAATCATCATCATAAATTTTAACATCATTGACAAATTTTAATTATAATTGTATATTTTATTTGTAACATGAGCTATATGTATAAAATATACGTCCAATTCAATTTCAAATCTAAAGATTATATCAACAATTATCCTATATTATTTCATATTTTACATAAAGCTCATGAATCTCATGCATTGAATACATACATTGTTCTTTATTCTTGTTATTTGCATAATTTATTATTATAGGTTCAGATTATATGTTTTCGTTATATCTGATGATGCCCCAAACGGCGAAAACGTTCATATATCTTATTAAATAGCAAATAAACATTTGCAAGTTGATATGTCTTAAGATTGAAAATTTATTATATGCTAATTTAATAATTCACTAGGCATATTGATATATAAAAATGAATTGTAAATTAGGTATTTCCAGTCGAGTATGTGTTTATGTCTGTGAAAATTGAACTTCCTGAACATTTTAATGCCACCAGTCATAGTTCGTATTGTCGGACCATCGGATCTGTGCCCCCGTAAGATATGCGAACTGAATCCTAATTCCTTCTCAGCCTCGGTAATTCATTTCTCTCCCTGCATCCCTATCTCTCTCTTTTCTATCTCTCTCCCTTTCTCTCCCCCACTACTCACAATTTTTAGCCTTCTTTCGGGACAGTTTATTTGCAATTGCAGTCCAGTGTTGTCAACTCAACATAAATACTGTAGCACGGAGTGATGAAAAAAATATTATAAAGGGGATAATTTCTTATCCTAATCATTTTTTCAACCAAATTTTGAGAGGACGTTTACTATGTGAAGGACTAACAAAATTCAAATTTTGAACTCCCAAATTATTTTTGGCTTACTATTTTTTATTTTTTTCTATTCTTTTTAGAAATATTTTCAAACCCAAGGATTTAGTACAAGATCTCAATTTTTAAGTTTGCTTTTTGTTTGATTACATTCACAAGACATGGAGAAACATTTCTATGCATTCATTTTATGAAATATCTCATTTATTTATTTTAATTTTATTTTAATTTTGAAAATGTTATTTTTTATAATTCATAAAAATATTAATAAAATAAACTAGAACTATTTTTCTTACAAAATAAATCTTTAAAAACGAAATAGACTCCCTTCACGTAACTTCCATTTAACCAACAAATATCCACCGTAATCATATAATTATCTGCAAATAATCGTACAAGTCAATCAGCGTCATGAGATATACTTAAATTAAATTATGAATAAGTAATAATTAACCTCACATTATTAATAAGCAATATTCAAGAGATACGACACTGTTTGACGGAGGTTTGGCAACGCCTGCTGTTGACGTGGTGGGAGGAAAGCTGGTGGATTGGTGTGAGTAGAGGCGTTAACTTTACCAAGAACGACGACAGCGCTGAAGGTGCACAGATCCGATGGTCCGACAATAGTTGTGACGACTGCTGAGAAAAGAGTAAGAAAGTGAATCAGTCTTGAAAATTGTATTGTTTGAATAACAGAAAAAATCTCTTGGTGCTTACTGTTAGAAATAACACTCATTGCATGTGTTATTCATAAGCATGCACACAGTTCGTCGCACAGAAAATGATTGCTGTTTGATGGCATCAGTCAAACGGTAGGCACGCACATATGTCGTTAGATGCAGCTTATATCTCAATCAGTCTAAGGCGATTTCTCACAGAACATGTGAAACCTTGTAGATCTGGTGATATTTGTGGTTAGTGAAAATTCATTCTGAGTGCTTCAATTTGCACTACACTTCTCATTCATTTCTTTCCGTCTTAGAGTGTCTTCTGTAATATTAAAAACTTGGAAAAAGTGCGCTAGTATACGAGATCGATAATATGACAGGAATAGAAATGAGAATAAAATTCTATTTATTTCGCCGGTCGACATACAAGCAATATGTGCTGCTTAGCAACCATGATTGTGGGTACAGATCTCACATAAGCGATACAAGTATGGCATAATATGACATAATCTACGTCATCTAACAAAAATACTCGGTGTTTGATGAATCCACATCACGAAATGTCTAGCATACGCCTTTATATTGACAAACAGAAAGCAGAATCCAAGTAGCCTATATGTAGAAATCAATGTATCTATCTATTATACTCGTAATAATAAATCTGTAGCCGAAATTTTTCTGGTAATTTTCGATTTTCCAAAAATAATTGGTCCTAACATATATAATTAACAGCCCTGAAACCGAAAATCGCTTTTTTGAAATTTTTGTTCGTATGTATGTATGTATGTATGTATGTCTGGATGTTTCTTAACTTTTCACGCGATAATGGCTGAACCGATTTACATGAAAATTGGAATATAAATTAAGTTCGTTGTAACTTATAATTTAGGCTATATGGCATTCAAAATATTTTATTTAAAAGGGGGGGGGTTATAAGGGGGATTGAATTAAATAAATCGAAATATCTCCCTTATTATTAATTATAATGAAAAATATTGCATAACAAAAGTTTCTTTAAATATAATTTCCGATAAGTTTTATCCCATGCAAAATTTTGATAGGACTGATATTTAATGAAATAACTGAGTTTCAAAATTGCAATAACAACGCTATCTAAGGCGGTGTAATGAAATAAAAAACAAATGACTTCGTCTATAAGGGGCCTTGGACACAATAATCGAAAGCTATGAAAGATAGCCTACAGAGAAAGTTTCTGTGTTTGTATGAAGTAATATCGGAAGCTAAATTAACCGATTTGTATAATTAATTATTATTTCACCATTGGAAAGTGTAGTTTCTCTAGATGGACATAATGCTATAATGTTATTACAGTAACTTCTGAATGAATCGAGAACAGGTAAGATCAAAATAGCTTCTTATCCACAGAAAACTTGATAGGCATTCGTTTCCTGTATTCCCTAAAATAATTTGTATGACCAAATGAGTGGTCACTGGATCAAAATGATCGCATTTTAATTTTTTAATACAATTTAAATTAAGTAACATAATAAACGATTTATCCTTATATCAAACACGAATGTTCCCTGAATCAAATGTTATATTTTAATTATGTAATTACTTTATATTTATTTCTAACGGGTGCAGCGGAGCGCACGGGTACGGCTAGTACTAATAATAAATCTGTAACCGAAATTTTTCTGGTAAGTTTCGTTTTTACAAAAATAATTGGTGTTAATATGTATAATTAACCGATTAATGGATAAAAAGTTGCATTTTCAACTTATTTCTTTCTTTATAGAATAGGCCTACGATTTTATATTTCTTCTATGGAAGGAAATTCTTAAACATCTCTAACAGTGTCCTAGGTATTCACTGTAACATTCGCTCAAGTCAGGTTTCCTCTCCATTTAAATCTACCGAATGTCACGTTCTCAAAATTTGTAAATCCTACCACCGTTTTCCGTAATAGTTCGAATATGTTTTCAGATATTTTTACAAAATTTTACATGCTTGTGCGATTTTGACAACTTAACAATATAAACTAGACTCTTAGTTGTAGCATTCGTTATATATTTTTTTAATATCATTGGCCATAAAATGTTAAAATAATATACTGCATAAGAATTGAAGAAAAATATATTTTTCTAAAGATAACTAACAGAATTTTATTTTATATTGTTCATGCAGTTATTACAAACATTTAAAAATGAGAATAAATATTAAAAATGTAAAATTATAAAAACACTAGCAAAATTAAAGCTAAATTCACTATTTTTAGATACAAATTAAAAATGAATCAGTGTTAATTAGAAACAGTTCTTTAGCACTATAAAAATGCAGGATGAAACAGAAAAGTGAAATATTGAATAAGTATATAATAAATTTTCAATCTTAAGACATATCAACTTGCAAATGTTTATTTGCTATTTAATAAAATATATGAACGTTTTCGCCGTTTGGGGCATCTTCAGATATAACAAGAAACATATAATCTGGACCTATAATAATAAATTATGCAAATAACAAATTTGTTCTTTATTCTTTGTTATTTGCATAATTTATATGTTTCTTGTTATATCTGAAGATGCCCCAAACGGCGAAAACGTTAATATATTTTATTAAATAGCAAATAAACATTTGCAAGTTGATATGTCTTAAGATTGAAAGTTTATTATATACTTATTCAATAATTCACCACGCATATTGAAATATAAAAATGAATTGTAAAAGAAAAGTGAAATGCATACCTTCCAAATTTCATTTCACAAGAACTAAAAGATATTGATTTTTTTATTTTAGTAGTTTATTTTACGACGCTTTGTCAACATCTAAGGTTATTTAGCGTCTGAATGAGATGAAGGTGATAATGCCGGTGAAACGAGTCCGGGTTCCAGCACCGAAAGTTACCCAGCATTTACTCATATTGGGTTGAGGGAAAACCCCAGAAAAAACCTCAACCAGGTAACTTGCCCCGACCGAGAATCGAACCCGGGCCACCTGGTTTCGCGGCTAGACGTGCTAACCGTTACTCCACAGGTGTGGACTAAAAGGTATTGAGATATAAAATGTTATTTTACACTAAATTCATACAATTTGAAAAAAGTCTTATGACATAACCACACTATCCCAATTTCCCATTTCCTGTCTCTTTTAATACAGTTTCCTTTAACTTAATTTTCCTTTTATTGAACCATTTCGTATGCTGATTTCAAAATACTGGCTAAACGTCTTAAAGCATCAATGTCTGTACTCAGTTACTTCCCTTTGCAAGTTAGTTCAAGTCTTCGATCCATAAAATGATCACTATTACGTGGTTATTTATATAATTGTGTGCTTTCAAGTGTTCTGTGAAATGTTTTGGTCCAAAATATGGAACTGAAGAATTTAAAGATCTTCTTTTTCACTTACTACAAGTATATTCGTCTTTTCAATCTGAAATACAATTACAGTCTTACTAATAAACCGTGTATAGTTTTTATGCTAGACTTATGCAGAGTTGAGACAGAAAACTTTACTAATAAACCATGCATAAGCGATGGATGTATAAACAGGCTGTAACTATACAATGGGAATTGCTTTGCAGTAGTTATATACACGAAACCCCTTGTTTAAGCGTTGTATATAGAGAGAAAATGGCTCCCCTCTAACAGCTGTTCGTATCGACTGTCATTTTATGATGATGGTTGCCTAGTAACCAAAGAAGAACAAACCAAAGAGCACAGAATAATTAGAATAATATTACTGTAGCTTGTACTCTTTGACCAAAATATAGTGTGGTAATCGATTAGAGCCAGTTGTACTATCGATACTTAACACGGCACACTAGAGCGCTCTATCGGATGCAATACAGAACCTCAGATTTTCTATTACCTTTCGTAACGAAGTAATGACGAAACTATGACGTAGCTGTGCAACAGTTATACTGTTATACACGACGTATGTAGTGATTATTAGTAAGGAATTTACACACGACTTATAAACGAGCTACTCATTGTATAATTATAAGACAGTTAAACGTCCGTATATAGAGTTTTTATTAGTAAGACCGTTAATGTTTACTTTGGATTCCAGATACTTAAATTACATCCATAGCTGTGGAGTAGTGGTTAGCATACCTGACCGTGAAACGAGCAAACCAGGGTTCAAATCCTGCTTGGAACAATTTTACATAGTTGAGGTTTTTCCGGGGTTATCCCCCCTCTCAACCCTTTAACAGCAAAAGCTGGGTAACTTTCGACGATGAACCCTGGACTCATTTCGATGGCATTATCATCTTCACCATCGGCCTGGTTGGCGCAGTTGGTATAGCGCTGGCCTCCTATGTCCGAGGTTGCGGGTTCGATCCCGGGCGAGGTAGATGGCATTTAAGTGTGCTTAAATGCGACAGGCTCATTTCAGTGGATTTACTGACTCCTACGGGACAAAATTCCGGCTCACCGGCGACGCTGATATAATCTCGGCAGTTGCGAGCGTCGTTAAATAAAACATAACATTAACATCATCTTCATCTCACTCAGACGCTACATAACAATCGCAGTTGAAAAAAGCGTCGTAAAATAACAAAAAAGCTTAAATTGCTGTTTAAATTTCATTTTGATTCCATCAACAAGACATTAATTTGTATTTTTGTACATAATTCAGTCTTACGAAATTTGTTTTTCTTTTTACTTAACTTCGTGCACTTCTTTCCGAACTTTCTACATTTTCAAACTCCATTAAAACTTAAAAGTTAGTAGCTGAAGTTCTGAGAATCAACATCTACTCTCTTCTAACTTGTCAAACAGAAATATGAATGAAAAATATAAAAACAAAAAGAAAACGATATAATCAAATGTAATCAACGGTATACAAAAAAATATCCCATGCAGTGGCGGTTCCTCGGGGGAGGGAAGGGAGGAACGTCCTTCTCACACTTTTCTTCTTTTGAAAGTAAATACCAAATAAAATATGTGCCTTGAAATTCAAGGAAGATTCGATAATTTTTAAGTTCACAGCTATAAGAAAACCTCGGTTGATCGAGTTTTAAACGACGCGCGCTCATGTGCTGCTAGAAAACTGTGAGAAAGATGCGAGATTGTTTGTGTGGAGGAAAGCCAATCCATTCCTCCTCTACTTGCAGTTAACAAACATAGACAACAGCGCACTAGCGGCCAGAGAAAGAAGCAGAAAGCGAGTAAATGAACGGAGAGGGAGGAGATCCTCCTCTGAATCAGCGCATGGGCGGGAAATAGAAACCGACTGGTCGTGCAGCAAACTCGCTACCGCTGCCATCTAACGATGCTGCATTCAACCAGACTATAACACATCTAGGAGGAGACACAACAAAAACAGTTTTAACGCAACGCTATGAAAGAAACCATATAAACTTTTGTTTAAATTATAAATAAAAAAAATATTATTCATTACACTTTAAATAGGCTACTATTCAAGGTTTGAAACTTTCAAGTATATTTGTAAGTTAAAGTCGTGTTTATATAAAACAAAGAGGAAGTAGCTCTACGTTAGTATCGCAGATCTTTTTGGCCCCTGAAATTCACTTCCATTCATTGTGTACTAGACAGGGCAACAGCCAAGTTGTCAGTTTTGTACAAATATATTTGAAATTGAATGTAGGTACTCCAAACTACATTATTTTTAACATAAAAAATTAATTGGCCACCGGCAACTTTGAACAATAATAGTAGTATGACTTTACAAGAACTGATATTCTTCAAAAGCATGTGATGCCGAACTTGTAAAATGTACATGTGGCAACACAGACCACGTAGGTGGGTGCAGTGTTCTCGCTTTCCTCAGATTATTTCCCATTCCCATTTCCGCGGTTCCGATTACGTGTTAGTAGCTAGTCTCGTCCAACACATGTGATGCTGTAGTGTGCTCGAAAAATGCTGCGAGGTGAATTTCCTTGTAATTGTTAATTTGTGCAGTTATTCAACAACGAATGGAAGTGAAAACATTATATATTTTGGATAATTTAGGAAACTCAGTTTACAAAAACAGATTATTGCTATACAGAAGGGAAGGCCAACCCCAACATTACCTGGTCTTACATGTATGCATGTTGGCTAATTTGTAGCATGTTTCATTCAAGAAGGTGTCATTTCGTCCTGTTACCTTCTTTCCTCCTCTTAATAAATACGCAGGAGCCGCCACTGATCCCATGATTAACAGATAGATAAATTCTTCAATGAGCAATTTCTTGTTATCTTGTTGAAGTAATAACGTATCAACTAGCAAAGTATTAACCAGATCTGATAACAGATGTGTGATAGAAAAGCAGCGAAAAACATTTAAATATATACTTTTCAAACGTGTTTAACAACAAAGTGAAACTCGTATTTCACTCCGGCGTCGGTCTGTGGTGGTAGCGCAGGCATCTGAATTATGCATCATAATTTGAAACCATTACAAACCGCAGTAGCAATGTCCCAACTTTCGTGATTATTTAAAATGTTGCGGCACTGCAGTTTGGATGCCAACTTCGTTTGATGTATTTGTTTTACGAACTGTAAACCAGAAAACAATATTATTTTATCGATTCTATCATATGCTTGTTCGTTCTTGAATTACAGAGAAGGAAGATCGATGAGTCAGTCACACCGAGGGAAAAATAGAGGCCAAGAAGAATCGAAATTTCTGAAGATGCCAGATGTTTTCGGAAAGTTACATAATCATTCCAGTACTGTCGTCTGCTTCACGAAGTCCCAAACTACTTACGTTTGAGTACCATTGTGAACTTGGATTAAATGGCATTACCTTCCTCACATAAGTCCCTATCCTGTGCAAGATTAATCCATTCTCTATCACCATATCCCATTTCCCTCAAATCCAGTTTAACTTAATATTATCCACCCATCTACGTCTCGACCACCCCAAAGGTCTTTCCCGTCCGGCCTCCCAACTAACACTCTATATGCATTTCTGCATTCGTCCATACGCTCCCCTTTTTGTTCTCTTTATCAGCCGATGAATTTATTATCATAGCATTCTTAACGTGAATTTTATTTAATGTTCGTATTTCTTTTCTTTGTTATTATTATTTTATTACATTCCATTTTGATATTTCTTCCTTACGTTTTTCCATATTAACCATTTGTACTAAATGATTTGCTTTTACTATATTCCAATCTATTTTATTTTTTTTCTATTATGGTATTATTTTCATGTTGTTTAGTGTCGATTTTATTATGCTATTATTATTATTATTATTATTATTATTATTTTATTTATTTTTTTAATATGTTAGTATTCTGTTCTTTAACTTTTTGTTAAATTTTAACTGCTTGTATAGTTTGTGACCTGGTAGAGTGTAAGAGAAGGCGCTATGGCTTTAACTCTGCCAGTATAAATAAAGAATTATTATTATTATTATTATTATTATTATTATTATTATTATTATTATACGTGCTACATGCCCTGCCCATCTCAAACGTCTGGATTTAATGTTCCTAATTATGTCAGGTGAAGAATACAATGCATGCAGTTCTGTATTGTGTAACTTTCTCCATTCTCCTGTAACTTCATCCCGCTTAGCCCCAAATATTTTCCTAAGCACCTTATTCTCAAATACCCTTAACCTATGTTCCTCTCTCAAAGTGATAGTCCAAGTTTTACAACCATACAGAACAACCGGTAATATGACTGTTTAATAACTTGTAACTTTCAGATTTTTTGACAGCAGACTAGATGACAAAAGCTTCTCAACCGAATAATAACAAGCATTTCCAATATTTATTCCGCTTTTAATTTCCTCCTGAGCGTCATTTATATTATTGTTACTGTTGCTCCAAGATATTTGAATTTTTCCACCCCTTCGAAGGATAAATCTCCAATTTTTATATTTCCATTACGTACAATGTTCTGGTCACGAGACATAATCATATACTTTGTCTATTCGGAATTTATTTCCAAACCTATCTCTTTACTTCATTCAAGTAAAATTTCCATGTTTTTACTTAATAGATTATGGATTTTCTCCTAACATATTCACATCATGCATAGACAAGAAGCTGTTGTAACCCGTTCAATTCCAAACCCTCTCTGTTATCCTGAACTTTCCTAATGGCATATTCTAGAACAAAGTTAAAAAGTAACGGTGATAGTGCATCTCCTTGCTTTAGCCCACAGTGAATTGGAAAAGCATCAGACAAGAAACTGGCCTATACGGACTCTGCTGTAAGTTTCCCAGAGACACATTTTAATTAATCGAACTAGTTTCTTGGGAAAAAATTTCCAAACACTGACATACTTTAATGTCCAGAAAACATTTTTTTTTTTTAATTTACATTAGAAACCTTCCACTACATTAGTGTTTCTACAAGGTGTTTCCGAGGTGGTGTTACAAACTTTCAGGGATGTTGGCGAAGGGCTCATGTATAAATTTGAGATAAGGCATCATGGTCCGGAAATGACCGAGTCAAAAGTTACAAGCAAAAATAGTTGTGTGGAAATGAAATAATTTTATTCAACTGTACACCTTATTATGTCTATTTATCTGTACATCTTACACATACTGTATTCATCCGACGTTGTTTACGTTGTCTACTTACAGTATTCCATTCAGTGCGCTGTCTGAGGGATGGGGACAGGAAACTACACTAAAGCAATGCAGGTGGCGTAATCTGTAACGGACATGGTCGGTACTGATATGCACGTCTGTAGACAGCAGTGTATGTGTACAAGTTGCAGTGTCCAGTCGATCAGTCCTAGTGAAATGGAGGAGTACACGAGAGCGGAATACGCAGACCTGATTTTCGAATACGGATGAGCCAATGGGAACAGTAGACAAGCTCACAGATTGTATCGGGACAAGTACCCACGTAGGAGACATCCGGCCCATACCATCTTTCCACGACTGTTCCAAAGGTTAAGGGAAGGAGGGCACTTGGTGAAAAATTACAATTCCATTTCCACACAACTATTTTTGCTTATAACTTTCGACTCAGTCATTTCCGGACCAGGGTTCCTGATCTCAAATTGATACATGTGCCCTTCGCCATCATCCCTGAAAGTTTGTAACACTAGTCCGGAAACAATCTGTACAACCTCCTTGCAATGCTATTTCATAGCAAGTGTGAATCTTGGCGATGTAGCTCTGCGAAAATAATGTTGAATAATCGCCCCTACGCATACAACATATTACACATTTCGATTTGTGGACATTTTTATAAACTGAACATTGACTTAAGGGCATTTCTGCATATTGGACATTCTGACTAGCGGCCTTATTTGATAGGACGTTTTAATTGTGTATGTATGTATTTATTCACACTGCAATGGGTATATACCCGGTGGCAGTGGTAACTAATTACACTCAATAATGACAATAATAAACTTATTAATTAAAAATACAATTAATGATAATACTAATAGTTAATAATAATAATAATAATAATAATAATAATAATAATAATAATAACAACAGGGAATATACTAAATTAAATGAAACGATCACTTAAAATAACATTTGAAATATTCTAGTTTGTATCTTAAAAATAAGATCGAACTAAAACTCACGAGTATATGTTCATATCTGCACAAGTACCTTTCAACATTACACTCATTTCTCTGTCAACTCACTCACTGCACTGGAACTACGACACATTTCACTGATTCTATCCTGATTTCACTAACACTTCAAAAACATTTCACTGTTCAAATACTTTGCACTGCCACTATAAACTATAAAGCTTCACTGACAGGAACACGTTTCACTTACACAGCACACTTCACTGACACGACATACTTCTTCACTGATACAACACACTTCACTGACACAACATAATTCTTCACTGATACAACACTTCAATAACAACATATCATTTACACCCTTTAAGTACTGTGTATAATTACCGTCTATTAGTAAGGTCCTTAAGCCTATTTTTAAATACATTTTTGGTTGTTGGTAAAGCCTTTAGTAAGTCTGCAGGTAAAGCATTCCAGTCCCTGATAGTACGATTGAGAAAAGAAAACTTTCCAGTGTCCGTCCTCTGCCTTCTTTCCCTCAATTTATATTGGACATTTATATTGTGGACATTTTTGTAGTGAACTTTCTGTATATTGGGTATTGTGCTGTGGACGAAATGATCTGGAATCACAGTCTAATATATACAGTCACTTACTAAATATGCAAACATAGATAGTTGCTCACCACCAGGATCGCTACTATTGCCTCATCACAGACTCATTCCCTAGCAGACCATAAAATGTATTGTACTTTCGATATCGTGTTCTTTTTAAAAAAATTAACACCTTCCTTCCACTATTGAA
Source organism: Periplaneta americana (assembly GCA_025594305.2). Lineage (NCBI taxonomy): Eukaryota > Metazoa > Arthropoda > Insecta > Blattodea > Blattidae > Periplaneta > Periplaneta americana. The sequence goes on along the minus strand of JAJSOF020000037.1, from coordinate 7,682,120 downwards.
ATATGAAATACATAAGGTTTATATATTATTTTGATTATATATACAGTATATGTATTCTATAAACTCACCTTCCTGGATCTTTCGGAAGAAGGATAACTCTAACCTATTTTTCTTACAATTTATAATACTACAATCGTCTCCTTGTCCCAACATATTATTCAAATTATTGTATTTTAGCCATTTACATTTATTACAACCGATAACGAACATTTCACAGTTTACATAGCTTTTCACAAAATTTCGAAATACGGCACAGTCAATGCCTTTTCGATCTAGACCAGGCCGTAATGTCTGTTCGGGTTTTCTATTTCAGTGTATAGAGCTCAGTGAAATATTATATTATAACTTTATTGCGTATCATTGCTAAGTTTTATTTAGTGAAATGGGTCCATAAGTTCCGTTTACGTCTTGTTGCATAATATGTTGCAGAAATAATTACAAAACTGTGTTATTTTAATGTGAAGAGAATTTTACATATTGACATAATCTTTTCGCGTCAACATTTTAAGTTTAGAATTGAAGCTTTTTTAGGTTTAATAAAAATAATTTATAGCCTATTGTAATTTCAATTTAGCACAACTACCTTCCTTAATTTTAAGCAAAACATTTACCATACCACTCCTATGAAATAGTGTACGTACAATTCTGTTACTTCGTCTCTTAAGTAGTAGATAAATACAATAATTCAGCACTCAATATTGTAGTAGTAAAATATAGACAAATTGAATGTCCGGGGTATCATACATGACATTATGCTTAATTATAATGTATGATTACGAATTTAGGAATATAAGTTAAATATAGTAAACATACCTATAATTTTCATATAAATGGCAAGGCATTGGAGATCACTAAATTTAGACAGAAAGGGGCAACTGTTACAGTAACCATATCCTATAATTTCAACATATCTTAATATCCGTGCGGTGCAATTAAAAATTATTGAATCGTACATAAATTAATGTACAAGAATTTCGCAATATTTAATCGAAATAAAGGCAGGTATTACACATACGAACAAAGTAATTTTCACACCATAAATAATATTGCACCTTAACTCGCAAGTGAATTATGTAGGAAGTGTCTCATAATCAATGTTTTAAATCTTATTAATGGAATTACACTACATTTGAGAGAAATATATGTTACTGTTTATGCATTCCAACTAATTTAAATGGTTGAAACGCCGCCCTTCGTGATCAGGTTAAGCGAGTCACATGGTCTGCCTTACGGCCTGTATTAGATTACGATGGCAGTGGCACAGTCTATTGTTCCTAGTACTCACAGCGCTCCAAGCGGCTAGCAACTATCGTCAGAATTGCAAAAAATCATCCCAAGCTTCGTGACTGTATATAGAGGGACATCATTTTATTTTTACTTGCATTTTTATTGTACCTGCATTTCTGAATGTACTTCGCTCTCACCCCTTCACTAATGTCCTTGCTCCCGTCAGACACACAAACTTACGGCCGCTGTTGCATTCGAAGTCTTCAAGCAGTGAAGTAAACACTGCAGTGTATAGTGTGTTTCATAAATATGATTGCGTTTTCTATAGAAGAAAGAAACCTATATTAATAATATCGTACTAAAAAATTATATTCAAGAAACGATAAATTCAATTTCAGAGAATATGCTTCAAAATGTTTTTAATAATATGCGTAAAGAATTGAAGCCTGCATTGTAATGAACGGCAACCATTTTCAGCAGCTTGTTTAAAAATTCAGATTAGCTTTTTTTGAATTGAGGTGGCTAGAAGCAAAAGAATGCTAGTGACATTTGTAATAACATGAGTTAAGTGTATCCAGTGTAAGCAAAAGTATCTAAAATTTTAGTGGCAAAGGGATATTTTAATCGCATCACACATTAAAATTTAAATAAAAAATTTCACCGATTTTACGAAAGCATAAATATTTAAACCCCATTTTCTCAAAAGTAACTTAAGTGCACTTACAGCCCTTTACTTATGACCCCCTCAATTTAAATGCACTCTCTATATTGTATGATAACATCAATAATTAATATGCTAAATAAAGTAAACATTACATAACGAACATAGCCGCCTGAAAAGTTGAGTTTTTTTTTTAAAATGTTACTACTCTACTGTATTTTGACAAATTCCGTAAAAGTGATGATCAAACTGAAAATCGTAATATCGTATTTCCCTACAACATAAATGGATACACTGCTTTTCTCTCCTCCTATACCTAGTAAAATGATTTGTTTACATATTGCACTAGTAACATCAAACTCCTGTAATGGAAGGGGGCAACAGTGTTTCCGAGTATAGCCAGGTTAATGTTAAAAATGTTGGTAAAAATAAAGTGATGTCCCTGTACTAGACTTTGCTGGAATGATTTTACGCACAACAGAAAATGAAATTAATAAAGTTTGAAGACAAATACTAAAATACCCAAAGCCCGAATTCCAACGCACGTATATCGTCAATGTAGCAGACAGAGAAGCGTGAAAACGCTATCGACAAGAAGGGTACGAGCGAGGGGCACGCTACCTGTGTCGTTGCCATGACAATACCGACGCGATGCGACGTTCCCAATATCTTGTCTTGTCAGTGTAGCTTCCCTTTCACGATCTCACCTCGAGGCGTCGCGATTGACAAAGTCTCCCATCGTTTTCTCTGTCTATTCATTTCCGTCTTCATCTTGTTCTGTGCACGTCATTCTACCCATTATCGGTCGCCTGTTTGCGTGTGCAGATGTGTTCTTCGATATTTCCAGTCTATTGTTTCGATTTAATTAATACAACTTCGGATCATCACTCCAAATTCTATGTTAGTTTACATGTCTTCACTCTGAAGACAATTGAATCGTGAACTGCAAAGACCTCATGCGTCCATTTCAGAGAATTTTTCAGCAGTCAGAAAACACTGATCACACTGGTCAAGAAAATTACACATAATTTTTGTTAAAAGATAACGAATGGGTGATTCTTATAGAATTTTTCGTGCTGATTTCAAATCGGTTTTCAAAATTTTTCGTGAACTGAAGAGACCTCCATTTGAGAGAATTTTTCAGGAGGTAGAAAAAACTGATTACACTGGTCAACAAAATTACACATACTTTTTGTTAAAAGATAACGAATGTGTGATTCTTATAGGAATTTTCGTGCTTATTACAAATCTGTTTTCAAAATTTTTCGTGAACTGAAGAGACCTCCATTTGAGAGAATTTTTCAGGAGGCAGAAAACACTGATTATCACTGGTCAACAAAATTACACATACTTTTTGTTAAAAGATAACGAATGTGTGATTCTTATAGAATTTTTCGTGCTTATTTCAAATCTGTTTTCAAAATTTTTCGTGAACTGAAGAGACCTCCATTTGAGAGAATTTTTCAGGAGGCAGAAAACACTGATTACACTGGTCAACAAAATTACACATACTTTTTGTTAAAAGATAACCAATGGTTGATTCTTATACAATTTTTCGTGCTTATTTCAAATCTGTTTTCAAAATTTTTCGTGAACCGAAGAGACCTCCATTAGAGAGAATTTTTCAGGCGGCAGAAAACACTGATTATCACTGGTCAACAAAATTATGTACTTTTTGTTAAAAGATAACGAATGGATGATTCTTACAGAATTTTTCGTGCTTATTTCAAATCTCTTTTCAAAATTTTTCGTGAACTGAAAGGAACTCCATTTGAGAGAATTTTTCAGGAGGCAGAAAACACTGATTACACTGGTCAACAAAATTACACATACTTTTTGTTAAAAGATAACGAATGGGTGATTCTTATATAATTTTTCGTACATATTTGAAATCTGTTTTCAAAATTTTTCTATCACCCAAGATTTTTTAGTAATTATATCAAATGTGCCGGGTAATTCAAACTTCTGTAGTGTTGATACTTTGTAACATTTTACCTAAAATCATGTTTATTTACCTAAACCGTGTTTGAATTAGATTTTAGGCTATACTTGGCTTGAGAAACATCTCTTTTGAGTGTCCAGCAGAGTCTGCCAGAATATTTCAACTTCATTTTTCCTGTTAGCACTTTTCCTTTTCAGAAAAATCCTGAAGAAAACGCTCCCCACGTTTGTTCCTCGAAATTATTCAAGTGTCATTATGTTAAGACTAACTAATTGGTGAAGTACTCCATAACGCTACAGTAACTAAAAGTTTCAATTTTATTTTGTTTTGTATAAATTCTAGTGTTGAAATTAATTATTCGAAGCTTTCCAACGACATGACGACTCTAGTGGAAGTACAATTCATAACATCAGAAACAATTTCACATGTACTATATCGATAATGAAAAATACTGTAGGGAATTCACTTACAGCTATAATTAATTGGTTACTTTATTCACTAAACAACTAGCAAACTAATTAACAGTCAGAGAATTGGTTTACTGAACTTGTGGACACAGCATGTAGCAACAGAGAAATTTACCTACACAAATATTATTGTTATATTACAGAGTTATTTCAACTAACGGTATTCCTCAACTTCTTAAAAAGGGCAAAATCACAGAGCAACCAACTCGAAACTTCTCAGATTTCAAGCATATCCTGTGAAATTTGTGGCAGGTAAAGCTACTGTACGGCAACTGTTCTTGAAATATTTCCATTAGTGTAGTTATTCAAGTATTGCTATATTGCAGTTTTGGGTGAAGTTACTTGAGAAAAAGCTACAAGACAATATAAATATTTCTGCAAGGAAGTGGATAGATGGTACAAGCACTGCAGAGTCCTTTTGAATCCTAATAAATCAAACATGATAAGGTTTACATACATAATACAATATTCTGTATCATTCTATTACATTGAAAGGAGTGCCAATTTCAGAATCATAATCGTTTAGATGTCTTGAACGACATGTCACTTGGAAATATAATTTCTCGAATAATAATAATAATAATAATAATAATAATAATAATAATAATAATAATAATAATTAGAGCCCGGATGTTTAGGCATTTATAATAGTTAAAATAGGCAGGCAGAAAAGGTATTAAAACGTGAAAAAGGCACAATAAAATTTGAAAAAGGCATTATAAATTTTAAAAGGCATTATAGGCATATATTTTAGCAATAAATTTAAATTATATCAACATAACTCATATATTTACTTCGTAGGTGACACATGTTGACTTATAAAATAATTTTTTTCGTGATTAACTGTCTTTTCACAAACCTTACATAACAAAACTGTTCCATCGGTTGAAGACACATGGGCCCAAATTCACTGACGTAAGCATGAAGTTTACTTTACAATGGTTTACTGAATTTACGCATTCTAGCTAACCGATCTTATACCTTCTGTCACCCGACAATAACTTACTGTTCATCACTCAAATTTCTTTCTCCTACAATAATAAACACGTATAGCACATTATTGTAACAGTAAGATTTGAAAATATGAAAGCGAACAAAATTGAAAATGCTACGTGACAACTCCTACGAGAACGAGCTCAATATTTAAAATTATAAAGCTGGTTGTTGGTATCGTGAAGACATGACAATATATTATTTTGTAATTGTGGTTGTAATATAAAACATTATCACTTAAAGAACGTAATCACAAGATAAAGTTAATATTTACAAATAAAATTTTGGAAAATCTTTTTACATGATGGTCTTGTATGGACACCTGTCGTTATCCTTATAGCTTACTTTTGAAAAACCAAGTATGTTCAACTTTAGACGAGTTGCTCCAGAATATTTTTTTTCATATTTCACTGAATGAAAGTATGCAAAATAAGATATTTTAAGGTTCATTGTATCGCCAATACAAGATAAGGATCTGAATGCGTAAGAGACAGGGCTCAATTTAGGGGTAATATTATATTCTATGTGTATGACTCCAAATCAACGAACTTTGCGTTTGTAGATTCTTTGAGATCAGCCATTTAATGAAATTCGTATTGTAGGACAATATAATGTGTAATGGAATTGACTAGATTCTTGTTAATTTACACTAAAATATTAATTAGTAATTATAATTAACACTGTGTTAGAAGTGTTTATAAAGCGGTCACATTGTTTACTTGAAATAATCACGCTTGTATAACCTCCAAATAATATTACCTGGGATAAATTAATTATGGTTAAGGTTAAATCATTAATATAAACTAGAAACAATAATGGGCCTAAAGTTGACCTCTGGGGAACTCCATATTTAATACTTCTGAATTCTGATTAATTTTGTGACTATTTAGTACATTGATTTCCACTTTTTGTTTTCTATTTGATAACTAAGTCATAAGCCAACACAAGGACAAATTTTTAATACCATAAAACTTTAATTTTTTTGCCAATATACAGTGCGTTCGTAGCTCGGCCGGACCATTAAAACATTCAAATTTGAAAACTGTACTTTCAACAATTGTTCCTTTTAAAATTATTCATGTTTATTTTTTATTTCATCATCCTTAATTAAAAGTTGTCTTGTTTATTTCATCATCCGTAATTAAAATTTTTCTAACACTTGGTTTATATTATTTAGGTTATGTTATAACGGTCCAGCTGAGCTACGAACGCACTGTATATAGATCTACATGTTGTGAATGATAAATGTTTATAGTTTATTTTCTTGTTTCATTTTAATAGACTAATAATAATGAAATAATTTACTATTCACCGAAATATTAAGACAAGGTTTTAACTAGATCACATGCAAAAGGTATTCTATATAGTCTTGAAAAATAATATATTCGACTATACTAATTGTAATTTATACTATATTTCTATATATATTTCTTTCAACACTAATCTCTCCTCTGTACGTTTACACACATACACACAAAACGAGAGGTTTTAGAACTAGTTACCGTTAATCATTTCACACGGAGAGATCCTCTACATATACGGAGATTGCAATAACTTAAAAACAAGATTACAAGGAAAAATTGTTCTGTATGCAGTGTGGATGCTAACCTCTGCACCAAAATGAAACTGGTAATATATCATGAGGAGAGATTTGAAATATCTAAATACGTTTTTTTTTTCTAACAATCACAGTTTTAGAGGAAAGTTTATATGAAGCATTTGGCAACATCACGGCTACTGCAATAAATCGGCCTGCACTCCTTACCATCCCCTCTCTCTCTCTGCTGTACTCAGTCGGTAACACGTGACATGCGTTACATTGAAAGATTTATTTCAATGGCTTTTGCTGTTATACAATTTAAATTCATGGCTAAATGGTTTAATTTGCAAAAAAAAAAAAAAAAAAAAAAGTTCAAGACATTAACTGTTCACAATATTTTTACCTATCTCCTTGTATAGCAATCAGCTATTTCTCTCGGGTCATTACTGCAATAGAGCGGTGAAAAACATTGGGCAAAGACTATTTCTTTCCTGCTTAATGGTGCTTCATCGAATAAAAAGTGTAATAAAAGTTTTGTTATGTTTAATATGTAGAATCACCTCTTAATCTTTGGTGCAGAGTTACCATCCACCCTGTTTACTTATTTACTTACTGGCTTTTAAGGAACCCGGTGGTTCATTGCCGCCCTCACATAAGCCCGCCATCGGTCCCTATCCTGAGCAAGATCAATCCAGTCCCTATCACCACATCCCACCTCCCGAAAATTCATTTTAATATCATCTTCTCATCTATGTCTCGGCCTCCCCAAAGGTCTTTCTCCCTCCGGCCTCCCAACTGACACTCTACATGCATTTCTGGATTCGCCTATAGGTGCTACATGCCCTGCCTATCTCAAACGTCTGGATTTAATGTTCCTAATTATATCAGGTGAAGAATACAATGCGTGCAGTTCTGTGTTGTGTAACTTTCTCCATTCTCCTGTAACTTCATCCCTCTTAGTCCCAAATATTTTCCTAAGCACCTTATTCTCAAACACTCTTAACTTATGTTTCTCTCTCAAAGTGAGAGTCCAAGTTTCATAATCATAAAGAACAACCGGTAATATAACTGTTTTATAAATTCTAACTTTCAGATTTTTTGACAGCAGACTGGATGATAAAAGCTTCTCAACCGAATAATAACAGACATTTCCCATATTTATTCTGCGTTTAATTTCCTCCCGAGTATCATTTATATTTGTTACTGTTGCTCCCAGGTATTTTAATTTTTCCACCTCTTCAAAGGATACATTTCCAATTTTTATATTTCCATTTCGTACATTATTCTCGTCACGAGACATAATCATATCCTGTATAGACTAACAATTTATCTTTCGAAATAAATATTAATTTCTTATCGATTATAACGCTTCATTTGTCATTTTATTCTCCGTAAAACAGACAAAATTACAAGACCAAATAGCTTAATTTAATTTGAAGTCCATTATTCCGTGACGGCTTCCTGTACCTCATAAGTGCGGTAATTAATTTGACTCTCAAGACGTGAACTGAAGCCTCCGGTAAGATCATGGAGGAAACGACTCAGGGAGCATGAGGGAGACTTCCTCGTCCTGTCCCCAAGGATTAATACCTCGCAAGAAATAAACAACCAGCCTGCGCAGGCGCAGTTTAATAAAGTCTCGTTTCCTATTACAACAGTCCAGAAAGGATCTAGGGACCAGTGATAAATGTATGCTGGTTTCAGACATGCCTCTAAGTGAAACACCGTCACATAGACCTAACCGTCTAGAACTCAGACCGTTTCAAAAATTACGAAAAATCTTCCAGGAATTTAGTCGCTTAGGGTGCTATTCATAGACATTTCACTAGCCCCGCTACGAGCGTGCTAAACTAGCTCGACTTTGCCAGAGGAGGGACGAAATATTCATATCGCTAACACTGGTTTATAACTATGAAAAACGTTAGTTTCGCTTATCATCCACCGGAAGCCCGCGCTAAAAATGTCACACATCATCTCTGTATTCCTCATCTTTCACTGTTGCTACCTCTCGTCACTGGAACACTCTGCCGCCTGAAGTCAAGGGCTGTCGAACATTGAAATCTTTCAAATCCAAGTTAGAAAATTATCTTATGACGAGTTGCCAAACTAACTTACTATCATGACAAGTATTGTATTGCATGTTTCCACGTATTCACATTTTTTTATGTTCTAGTGATATTTAACTTATTTTATATTTTTGTTTTCATATTTTCCGATAATGGTATATCTATAATCTGATAAGTTGAGCTATATATAATCATAATTTTCCTTACTGTGTGTACTTAAAAATATTGTATTCTTTGTATGCTTTGCACTGCAATATTTTATTACAACTATTATTATTATTATTATTATTATTATTACTATTATGATTAGTATTATTATTCTTATTTTTATCATTATTATTATTATTATTATTATTATTATTATTATTATCAATAATTGTCTTATTTTTAATACTTTGTATATCTCATTTATTTTGACCTGCTGTTCACATTTTATTATGCTTTTTCTTTCTTTCTGTATGTTATATATTATGTCTGATTTCTACTTACTTGTTGTTTACATTTTATTATTATTATCATATTCAGTTTTATGTGTAAAATTATAGTGCACTTTGAAAATTTGTAGTGTTTTTTGTAACGCAGTTTTACTCCTGGTTGAGTGTTAGAGAAGGCCGTATGGTCTTAACTCTGACAGGTTAAATAAATCATTATTATTATCATCATTATTATTATTATCATTATCATTATTATTATTATTATTACTATTATCATTAGTATTATTATTCTTATTTTTATCATTATTAATATTATTATTATTATTATTATTATTATTATCAATAATTGTCTTATTTTTTAATACTTTGTATATCTCATTTATTTTGACCTGCTGTTCACATTTTATTATGTTTTTTCTTTCTTTCTGTATGTTATGTATTATGTCTGATTTCTACTTATTTGTTGTTTACATTTTATTATTATTATCTTATTCAGTTTTATGTGTAAAATTGTAGTGTACTTTGTAAATTTGTAGTGTTTTTGTAACGCAGTTTTACTTCTGGTTGAGTGTTAGAGAAGGCCGTATGGTCTTAACTCTCGCCAGGTTAAATAAATCATTATTATTATTATTATTATTATTATTATTATTATTATTATTATTATTATTATTATTATTAATACGGCCCATAGTTTCGTCACCCACTCTTTCTAGCAGAGCTTCATTTGTTATTCTATCTGTCCATTTCACACGCTCAATTTTTCTCCATATACACATTTCAAATGCTTAATTGTTTTCCTTCACTTCGTCGTAAAGTTATTGTTTCTGCCGCACTCCACACAAAGCACTTCACTGGTCTTTCAGTTCTGTCACCAGTCGTCCGCAGATGATATTCCTTTTTCTATTAAAAGCTTCCTTTGGCATTGCTCACGTACTACTTACAGCATACGCCAACTATTTGAAGCTGTCCACTTGTTCCACTGACTTATTTAGAATTCGCAAGTTTACCTTCTTTAACTTCCTTCCTCCACACCTGTGGAGTAACGGCTAACGCGTCTGGCCGCGAAACCAAGTAGCCCGGGTTCGATTCCCGGTCGGGGCAAGTTACCTGGTTGAGGTTTTTTCCAGGGTTTTCCCTCAACCCAATATGAGCAAATGCTAGGTGACTTTCGGTGCTGGACCCCGGACTCATTTCACGGGCAGTATCTCCTTCATCTCATTCAGACGCTAAATAACCTAAGCTGTTGATAAAGCGCCGTAAAATAACCTACTAAAAAATTAACTTCCTTCCGATATTAAAGACTTTTTTTTTTATTAATTTGTCCTACAGAATAATATCTGTAATAATGACAATATTTGAGGAAAAAAATTCTCTCCGGCGCCGGGGATCGAACCCGGGTCCTTGGTTCTACGTTTTTTTAAGAGGTTATTTTACGATGCTTTATCAACATCTTCGGCTATTTAGCGTCTGAATGAGATGAAGGTGATAATGCCGGTGAAATGAATCCGGGGTCCAGCACCGAAAGTTACCCAGCATTTGCTCATATTGGGTTGAGGGAAAACCCCGGAAAAACCTCAACCAGGTAACTTGCCCCGACCGGGAATCGAACCCAGCCCACCTGGTTTCGCGGCCAGATGCGCTGACCGTTACTCCACAGGTGTGGACGGTTCTACATACCAAGCGCTCTGACCACTGAGCTACGCCGAATTCAATCCACAGCACCGGACGGAACTCTCCCCCTTCAATGTTTCCCTTTGTGGCCTGACTCCAAGTTAGGCATGTACGTTGACGTTTATGTCCAATGTCAACTGCCAACTGAGTAACTGTAGCTCAGTGGTACGTAGAACCAAGGACACGGGTTCGATCCCCGGCGCAGGAGCGAATTTTTCTCCTCAAATATTAAATATTAATTCCTTCCGATAATCATGGTTGGATATATCATCATCCCATACTGCTCACAGTGGCAAGTAGCTTTAGTAGCATATCCCTTAGTATTGTCTCCTCTTCTGCTAATAAAGTCATATCAGCAATTCGTATGCATTTTATTCTTCTTCCTTCTACTATCACCCCTCCTATGTTCTGAAAACAGTACTTCACCAAATCCTCCAAATTAATGCTGAAAAGTGTAGGTGATAAAAGGCATTCTTGTCGTACTCCTCTCCCTATTCTACTTCCCTCTGCCATATCTTCTCCTATCCTGACTTTCGTTTCTTATAAAGGTTACAGAATAGCGTCCTCTCTTTCCAACCCACCTAGTTTCTCTAGTTTCTTCAGAATCCCCATCAGTTTATTCCAATCTACTCTGAATTAGTAAGTGTATATTTTAAACAGGCTTCGAGACTTGGGACCCGATACAATAAGTTTACTGTGGTTGTACTATAGGTTGTTGACTCGCTGCAGGTAGTGAAAGGTAGAGATGTGTTGAGGTAACAACGTTGCTATTTAGAATAGGTAGTATGGGGAAACGCACACACATGGACATTCTGAAAGTACATATACATTACACAATGACAATGTCAAGAGAATGTGAAAAGCATTTATTCTCCTGTCTTTTATAAGCATTTGTGTTTAATTATACACAGTGTTAATGGTGGAAATAAGCATGTAGCAATTTTAATTTCTTCATTTATCCTATTGGTACAGCTACAGTACCGAATTGCAATGTACTACAAGATACATTTTCAGTGTCTCAAACGTAAATCTTTTTCGGTTATCTGCCAAAGTTTGTATTGTAAAAAGCATGACGTGATAGGAGCAAAACGAAAAAACCTAACATCATTGCAGTCTCTAAGAGACAGTCCTTTATTCTCGGGTGACTATATGTCCACTAATTTGCTGTTTATGTTACATAAAGTTCCATATCCGTTATTTTTACATAAAATTGATTTCCACTTCTGTTTTACACGTTCAATAACCGGTGTACTTGGTGTCTCATTAATTCTCTGTGTCATTTTCTAAATTAATTTGAGGGCTTCCGGCATCTCTTGCCCTGACTTTTCTAACCGTGTAATAGTTTCAAATACAGTTTGAAAGTGAGTTTGTATGAAAACCAAATTATTTGTCAAAACCTTCAAATCCAGAGCGTTTACCTTTGCGTGTTTGTTGCCAGTCATTCTACAGTACCCCCACCCACTGTACGCTTTACCACTATACTCAGTACGCCATTATGCGGATTTCCCACCTATTGGGTGCTCTATTGGGTTCGAAGTCTCGAAGCCTAATTTTAAACAAAATATTTGATGAGTTTCTTTGAAGGAAAGATTAAAATAAAATCTTATTACATTTAATAGTTAAATTTCGCATTGAAGTCATTAAAATATCATTTGGTTCGCATTATTCATCAAACTTCCACACATTCGTTAACATAGACACACACAAACACATACAAACTATATACTAAAAGTTAATTATCTAAAGCTGATAAATTTTTGTGTCGACTGGAAACAATGGAGTTCCTTACATGTGAGTGTGTGAGTATTGTACGTATGCGGTCTGAATGGAAGTCGTGAAGAAAGTAGCTATGAGGCAGTAGTGAAGTATACAGCTTAGTAATCAATACCACGGGTTGCCCTCTGCATTACCATCGTGGCTTGTGTCATATGTGTTTGCGAAATCGATGAGGCTTGAGGTTTGACGTGTGAATTCTACCACCGCTACGACTGCTACGGATTACCGCAATCTAAATGGCTTCATTTCAATTTGACATCAGTCTTCTTTTCGTTGCTAAGCAATCGGCCATGACAAGTTGTTGACTCCATCAATCTGATGTGTGTGTATTGCTGAAATGTTTTCTGCAGAAGTTTTTTTGTTATTTATATCGCAGGCATTGGATTTAATTTAAGTTCACGAAAAATATACAGGCTCTTTTCTGACACTTGTACTATTATTCAAATATGGTTTCACTATCTAAAAATAGAACAAGCTGTTTAGACGTACTGCACTTACAAACGTGTGAGTGCACCGTGGCAGGAGAGATTGCCTTCGGGATGAGAAAAAGAATGTCGCAACCGGTAAATGACTGGCAGGGTCCATAATCAGAAATGAACTAAAAATATTGGTATTTTAACTAACAATGCTATAATTATATACTTACTTACTGGCTTTTAAGGAACCCGGAGGTTCATTGCCGCCCCCAAATAAGCCCGCTACAGGTCCCTATCCTGAGCAAGATCAATCCAGTCTCCATCATCATATCCCACCTTCCTCAAATCCATTTTAATATTATCCTTCCATCTACGTCTCGGCCTCTCCAAAGGTCTTTTTCCCTCCAGCCTCACTAACACACACTATGCATTTCTGGACTCACCCATATGTGCTACATGCCCTGCCCATCTCAAACGTCTGGATTTAATGTTCCTAATTATGTCAGGTAAGAATACAATGCATGCAGTTCTGTATTGTGTAACTTTCTCCATTCTCCTGTAACTTCATCCCTCTTAGCCCCAAATATTTTCCTAAGCACCTTATTCTCAAACACCCTTAACCTACGTTTTTCTCTCAAAGTGAGAGTCCAAGTTTCACAACCATAAAGAACAACTGATGATATAACTATTTTATAAATTCTAACGTTCCGATTTTTTGACAGCAGACTGGATGATAAAAGCTACTCAACCGAATAATAACAGGCATTTCCCATATTTATTCTGTGTTTAATTTCCTCCCGAGTATCATTTATATTTGTTACTGTTGCTCCGGGGTATTTGAATTTTTCCACCTCTTCAAAGGATAAATTTCCAATTTGTATATTTCCATTTCGTACAATATTCTCGTCACGAGACATAATCATATACTTTGTCTTTTCGGGATTTACTTCCAAACCTATCGCTATAATTATATACAAATAAAATATATTAATATAAAAATTATCTACTAAGAAAGGAATATATAATGCACTTAAGAGTTATAAACAAAATAAACAAACTAAGAAAAGAAGAGAAGATAAAAAAGTATAAAAAATAAATACCAGCATAAATACGTTCAGGATGATATACTCGAAATACAAAGAAATAAAGTAGGAATTAATCTAGATAATAAATAAAAGGAAAATATTGCTGTATTGTTTGTAATGAGCGCAACCTAAAAACAATATGTTAATGGCTTATGAGCGAACATGTCAACGGACCAGTTATTACTACCGGTTCAAGAAATAAATTGTTTATGCTATCTTTTCTTTGAACGAGATGGAAATATGCAAATTTCGCAAAATCTTGCTATCGTAGCACAGGCAACAACTTTTACAGCCGCCATGATAGCCATCGAACCTTCCAGCAGTTTTTTTCCTATTTCGCTGCAGCGTGACGTCATTGTTGTCCACCGATCCGGTGAGATTCGGAATATGCTGAAAGTAACGCTACGAATGGCATCCGTTGCCTTCCATATGTGTGACGATGGGTACGTGATAGTGGAAGGATTATTTTTAAGAACTTTATATAAATCGTGAATAAGCCAGTTCTTTTATCTAACGGTCTTACTAATAAAAACTCTATATACACACGTTTAACTGTCTTATACTTATACAATGAATAGCTTGTTTATAAGTCGTGTGTAAATTCCTTACTAATAATCACTACATACGTCGTGTATAACAGTACAACTGTTACACAGCTACGTCATAGTTTCGTCATTACTTCGTTACGAAAGGTAATAGAATATCTGATATTCTCTATTGCATCCGGTAGAGTGCTCTACTGTGCCGTGTTAAGAATCGATAGTACAACTGGTTCTTATCGATTACAACACTATATTTTGGTCAAAGAGTACAAGCTACAGCAATAATATTCTACTTATTCTGTGCTCTTTGGTGTGTTCTTCCGTGGTTACAAGGTACCGGTATCCATCGTCATAAAATGACAGTCGATACGAACAGCTGTTAGAGGGGCGGCCATTTTTTCACTATAAACAACGCTTCCAGGGGTAACATTAGTAGCAAAAGAACTAGCTAGATATAGAATAGACTTCGTGGGAGTACAAGAGGTTAGGTTAGATGGAAATGGCATATCACAAATAGGCGATCACTTGTTGTATTATGGGGAAGGAAACATTAATCACCAATTAGGAACAGGATGCACGCGTTGTATTCTTCACCTGACATAATTAGGAACATTAAATCTAGACGTTTGAGATGGGCAGGGTATGTAGCACGTATGGGCGAATTCAGAAATGCATATAGAGTATTAGTTGGGAGGCCAGAGGGGAAAAGACCTTTGGGGAGGCCGAGACGTAAATGGGAAGATAATATTAAAATGGATTTGAGGGAGGTGGGATATGATGGTAGGGACTGGATTAATCTTGCTCAGGATAGGGACCAATGGCGGGCTTATGTGAGGGCGGCAATGAACCTCCGGGTTCCTTAAAAGCCAGTAAGTAAGTAAGTAAGTAAGTAAGTAAGTAAACAACGCTTAAACAAGGGGTTTCGTATATATAACTACTGCAAAGCAATTCCCATTGTATAGTTACGGAATGTTTAAACATCCATCGCTTATGCATGGTTTATTAGTAACGTTTTCTGTCTCAACGCTGCATAAGTCTCGTATAAAAATTATACATGGTTTATTAGTAAGACAGTTAAAGTATTGCCACTAATTTTCGAATGACCCATATACTTTTGTTAGAAACTTCTTCATAAAAATCAATAAAAATCAATAGAATGGTACATCTTTTTTTCTTTAGAAAAGTTTGCTGTCAATGATAAATTGCAATTTGAAATCTACGAAACTTTAATGCAGGTCGACAATACTGAAGGTGGACTCACTAACAGACTAATAACTAAGGCGGCCATGCATTTCAAGGCAGAGTGCGCAGAAAATGTGGGTGTGAGACAGATGGGTGCGACTTTGTACGAGTGTGGGCAGAGTTAAAAGCGTCACGTGTGGGGCCATTAAGAGGGCAGGTAATTAAATTAGAGTGTAAGAGACCAAATAAAGAGGCTTCTAAGGGAATTCAAACACATGCAAATTCAGCGCTTCCTATCACAGAGCTGCTTTTCCGAATGATGGTCTGAACAGCCAACTAACTCCTGTCTGCAAACAGCCACATTATATCCAAATAATAATAATAATAATAATAATAATAATAATAATAATACTCTAATAATAATAATAATAATAATAATAATAATAATAATACTCTAATAATAATAATAATAATAATAATAATAATAATAATAATACTCTAATAATAATAATAATAATAATAATAATAATAATAATAATAATAATAGTCTAATAATAATAATAATAATAATAATAATAATAATAATAATAATAATACTCTAATAATAATAATAATAATAATAATAATAGTCTACTAATAATAATAATAATAATAGTCTAATAATAATAATAATAATAATAATAATAATAATAATAATAATACTCTAATAATAATAATAATAATAATAATAATAATAATAATAATAATAATAGTCTACTAATAATAATAATAATAATAGTCTAATAATAATAATAATAATAATAGTCTAATAATAATAATAATAATAGTCTAATAATAATAATAATCATAATAGTCTAATAAAAATAATAATAATAATAATAATAATAATAGTCTAATAATAATAATAATAATAATAATAGTCTAATAATAATAATACTAATAATAATAATAATAATAATAGTCTAATAATAATAATAATAATAATAATAGTCTAATAATAGTAATAATAATAGTCTAATAATAATAATAATAATAATAATAATAATAATAATAATAGTCTAATAATAATAATAATAATAATAGTCTAATAATAATAATAATAATAATAATAATAGTCTAATAATAATAATAATAATAATAATAGTCTAATAATAATAATATAATAATAATAGTCTAATAATAATAATAATAGTCTAATAATAATAATAGTCTAATAATAATAATAATAATAATAATAATAATAATAATAATAATAGTCTAATAATAATAATAATAGTCTAATAATAATAATAATAATAATAATAATAATAGTCTAATAATAATAATAATAATAATTTTCTAATAATAATAATAATAATAATAATAATAATAATCATAGTATAATAATAATAATAATAGTCTAATAATAATAATAGTCTAATAATAAATAATAATAATAATAATAATAATAATAATAGTCTAATAATAATAATAATAGTCTAATAATAATAATAATAATAATAATAGTCTAATAATAATAATAATAATAATAATAATAATTTTCTAATAATAATAATAATAATAATAATAATAATAATCATAGTATAATAATAATAATAATAGTCTAATAATAATAATAGTCTAATAATAATAATAATAATAATAATAATAGTCTAATAATAATAATAATAATAGTCTAATAATAATAATAATAATAATAGTCTAATAATAATAATAATAATAGTCTAATAATAATAATAATAGTCTAATAATAATAATAATAATAGTCTAATAATAATAATAATAATAATAATACTCTAATAATAATAATAATAATAATAGTCTAATAATAATAATAATAATAATAATAGTCTAATAATAATAATAATAATAAGTTAATAATAATAAAATAGTCTAATAATAATAATAATAATAATAGTCTAATAATAATAATAATAGTCTAATAATAATAATAATAATAAGTTAATAATAATAATAATAATAATAATAATAATAATAGTCTAATAATAATAATAATAAGTTAATAATAATAATAATAATAATAATAGTCTAATAATAATAATAGTCTAATAATAATAATAATAATAATAATAATAGTCTAATAATAATAATAGTCTAATTTATTTATTTATTTATTTATTTAGAATATTAACGTGCAAAACAACAGCACAAGGCCAATTACAGAGCACAGGTACAAAACGAAACAACAACAAATGATGATGAGAATGAATGATAAAAAATGGCAATGAGATGATATACAATCAATATAATAGTCTACATTACTCAATTGACCAAAATGCAACAAAATAAATAGCACAAATAATATTATTAAAATTAGTTCAGTGAGATAATTAAAATAATGACAATTGAATAGAGTGAATTACAAATGAATTAATGAAATCATATAAATGAAGACAGGAATCGTATAGTTAATATTGTAAAGTTATGCAAATGACGAGAATAGTATGATACATATCTAACAATGGCATAAATAATAAAACTGACATAAAACTCGAAAAGTATTACTACACATTAAATGGATCCAAGTTGAATCCATGCAAATTAGCATATTTAATACATCTGCAGACCGGAGAGAGAGATTTAGGATTCCTATTATAAAATAATTTATGAAATCTTAAACCCTTAGCAGGAATACGAAGACTGATATTGCTTATGAAAGATTCACAATCAATATCACCCTTAATGACTTTGCAAAAAAATAAATAATCAAGATCCTGACGTCTGGTGAACAAACTACCGCAATTGAAATAATTGCATTTAATCTCATAGTTATAATCGGAATTTGGTAAAAATCTATAAGAACACAAGGAAATAAATTTTCTTTGAATATTCTCCAATTTAGCCGAGTCAGTGGAAGTAATGGAGTTCCATACTACAATAATAATAATAATAATAATAATAATAATAATAATAATAATAATAATAATAATAATAATAATAATAATAATACTCTAATAATAATAATAATACTCTAATAATAATAATAATAATAATAATAGTCTAATAATAATAATAATAATAATAATAGTCTACTAATAATAATAATAATAATAATAATAATAATAATAATAATAATAATAATAATAATAATAATACTCTAATAATAATAATAATACTCTAATAATAATAATAATACTCTAATAATAATAATAGAATAATAATAATAATAGTCTAATAATAATAATAATAATAATAATAATAATAATAATAATAATAATATGTTATATAAATAATATTATTAAAATATTAAAATCAAAAATAAATCATTACATAACCTTACCGTTTGTTTTAAGTTCGCATTTATAGACTGGGGGAAAAAAAAGACAGACGTATATCACGGCCTGCTGGAGTATAGTAAACACAGAAAACATTTTATAGCAACAATGTTGAAGAAAGATATTTTGGTGTTCCGAAGTTGCCGTCATTAAACAGAAACCAAGATGGAGATTTCATTGCAACTAATTAGAAATTCCTCTTTCAGGTATGTAATAAACGATCTTCGCACAAAATAATGTACGATACACGAGCGGTATGTTTTCTTTCAATTCTCGGAAATTAAAAAGCTCAACTACGTTTCGCTTTTTCAAACTTTTCCTGGAACATGAAAACTTCAACATACCGCTCTTGTAACGCATATTACTATTTCCTTACATTTTTACTGTACCTTGTTTTCTGACTATACCATGCAGGCTTTGCTTTTAGTTGCCATGGTAATATTTTAAACTGCATAGGTACAATCAGGACATAGTTAAAAATGCAAAGAAAAAGTTTTTGATGTCACTTTACATCTAAAATGTTTCCTTACATCACAGCTGAGGCAGCAAAGTGATATTCTTTTAAAACTCATCCATTTCTCATTTTATACGTACCTTTTCGTGTGTATAAATGCCTACTTCTATGTAAAATATTTTATAATAACGTCTCGAAATTTGAAAAGGAAAATATTCAATGTTGTGAAGCTTTTTATAATTAAATTTACACTTTGGCAATCCTGAATATAGTCTTTATTTCTTATGTAATTTTTAATTACATGTATTCATTATTATTATTATTATTATTATTATTATTATTATTATTATTATTATTATATCATTGTTCAAATATATTACATTTTCAAGATATTTATAGATTATACCACTGTTAAAGGTTGCATTTATTGATTTAAATATTGATTATGCCACTGTTAATATCACATACAGTATATACAGGGTGTTAAAAAAGTATCCAATATTTAGGAGGTAATAGTATGCATCAAAACAAGAAAACAAGGTCTAATAAACATGGCTACTACAACAAATACTCTCTGAGGTACGAACAGAACACTTGCTCATAGGAGGTGCTCAATGTGACGTCCATGGCAATGCATCCTTCTGACCTTCGGCGTAAGTAATCATGCACTCTTTGAAATTTATTTTTTCTTGTATGTCCTGACATGCATTCAAGACGCGATCGTGTACAGTAGTGTTTGCACATTGTTGATTGGAGTGGCGTAGACAAATTCCTTCATGTGTCCCCATAACCAAATGCCTAGGGGATTTAGGTTTGGGGAACGAGCAGGCCAATATGTGGGGCCTCCCCGACCAATCCAGCGGTCCTGAAATGTCAGCGTCAGGTGTTCACGCACATTGCGGAGAAAATATGCTAGTATAAGTCATCGTACATGAACCACATCTGTAGTCTTTGCTAATATGGCACATTCTCCAGCAAGATAGGCAATACGTTAATAAGAAAGTCCTGATAACGAGCCCCAGTTAATCTCTGTGGTAGCACGTATGGCCCTTAATCTATCGCCAAGAACGCCTGCCCATAAGTTGATTTGAGAATCGGTGCTGATGCCTTGTTTCTTCAACTGCATGGGGATTTTCATCAGCCCACACATGCTGATTGCGAAAATTCACAACACCATCTCTGCTGAACCCCGCTCATATCCGCAACCAGACTTTTGTCTTCAGTATTCCTTGCGACATATCAGTATTCCATACCAGGGCTGTCAACTACGGTATGATTATCTGGTAGTCTGCTATATTGCTAAAGTTACACAACGCAGAACTGCACACATTGTATTCTTCACCTGACATAATTAGGAACATTAAATCCAGACGTTTGAGATGGGCAGGGCATGTATCACGTATGGGCGAATCCAGAAATGCATATAGAGTGTTAGTTGGGAGACCGGAGGGAAAAGGACCTTTGGGGAGGCCGAGACGTAGATGGGAGGATAATATTAAAATGGATTTGAGTGAGGTGGGATATGATGATAGAGACTGGATTAATCTTGCACAGGATAGGGACCGATGGCGGGCTTATGTGAGGGCGGCAATGAACCTCCGGGTTACTTAAAAGCCAGTAAGTAAGTAAGGTAGTCTGCTGTATTGTAGGGCAGAGGAATGCATTGCCATAAATGGACGACACATTGAGCACTTCCTATGAACAGGTGTTCCGATCTCAGAAAGCATGTGTTGTAGAAGTCATGTTTATTAGACACTGTTTTCTTGTTTTGATGCATGCTATCACCTTCTAAAATATTGGATACTTTTTAACATTCTGTATATTATTACCCCATTATTAAGTATATTTATTACCTATCGTTAAATATTGCATTTACTGATTACGTCAGGCTTAAATATTATATTTACTGGTTATGTCATTGTTGAATATTACGTTTATTAATTATGTAATTATGAAATACTGTATTTATTGATTATGAAATTGTCGCATATATAAAATTAACGTTTTCTTTAAAAATCGAATACTTAATCGATTTTGTCTTCTTGGTGTTTATATTTGTTTATTTTGTCTTATCAGTATGCACCGATTTTGCTTTACCAGCGCTTACATGTATTTACTTCGGCGTTGTTAAAATTTATACTTATTGTTTCTCCCACTATTTTAAGTATAATTATATTTACTGATTTGTTCAAAGGCAAGATTTATTGATTTTGTCCATGTTTAAGCTCATTTGTTTATTTTTTTTTTATTGTCGAAGCTTATATTTATTTGTTATGGTCATTGCTGAAGCTAAAATTGAACGATTTCTCACATTTCAAAGAACTGTTCCATTGCCTTTTTAAGATATCTTTAATAATAATTTTCGTTTTTAAGCTCAAATTATCTCTCTTCCCCCAGTTAAAGATTATCTATATATATAATTTGAACTGGTAATGGAAATTACGGGACAACAGCTGAACGGATTTTAATAAATGACCCCTCATTTTGAAGCTTGGAACCCAAAGTTTTTCAGAAAAATAGTAGTTTTCAGTGAAATGTCAGTTTTCCTACATAATTTTCCTATTTTCCAAAATCCATCTTTCGTCAGTTTTGAGAACTAAATGCATTTCAAAATAAAACAAAACACACACTACAATAAACAATAGGCTATTACACGAAGGCCATGACTTGCAGGATTGCTGACATATTTAGAGCTCAAATTCAATTGGTTATTAAAAGCTTGAAGACTTACTAAAAATAATTTACAAGGTCTGATTCTGCAATATGTAATTTTCTGAGTACAGCTGTGTATTGGATATTAAAATCTACAAAACGTGAGGTGGTTTGATGACATTATTATCATTAGAAATTTATTATTATTATAGTTAATGCCATGATGTTAATATATAAACTACAAAACTTGCGTAAGATAATAATGTTATTATTAAAAATCAAATATCTTATAGTTATTAATCAAGTGGGTTGGGTCTTTTTCATATATTTAATGGCGGTGTGGTGTAATTTCAGTATTGGCTCGAGAGAGCGCAAAAATTACAGTTCCTAAAAAAGACGGTATTACTTACCGATAAAATAAGAGGCCTACAAAATTTTATAGTTTCCCGATCATTTCAGCAAGATCTCTTAGAAGGATAAAATGATTTTAGCCTCTACATTTCAAGCTCTACATGCAGCAGCTATACCAAGATGCTATGTCTAGTGTTCGAAAGCATAGCAAAACTGACATTTTTTAACTTTCACCTACAATCCACAATGATCTGAAATAGCTATTGCTTTACTTCCACATGCCGTATAGGTCAGTTTCTATCTGATGCTTTTCACTGCAGGCTAAAGCAGGGAGATGCACTATCACCTTTACTTTTTAACTTCGCGCTAGAATATGCCATTAGGAAAGTTCAGGATAACAGGCAGGGTTTGGAATTGAACGGGTTACATCAGCTTCTTGTCTATGCGGATGACGTGAATATGTTAGGAGAAAATACACAAACGATTAGGGAAAACACGGAAATTTTACTTGAAGCAAGTAGAGCGATCGGTTTGGAAGTAAATCCCGAAAAGACAAAGTATATGATTATGTCTCGTGACCAGAATAATGAACGAAATGGAAATATAAAAATTGGAGATTTATCCTTCGAAGAGGTGGAAAAATTCAAATATCTTGGAGCAACAGTAACAAATATAAATGACACTCGGGAGGAAATTAAACGCAGAATAAATATGGGAAATGCGTGTTATTATTCGGTTGAGAAGCTCTTATCATCCAGTCTGCTGTCCAAAAATCTGAAAGTTAGAATTTATAAAACAGTTATATTACCGGTTGTTCTGTATGGTTGTGAAACTTGGACTCTCACTCTGAGAGAGGAACATAGGTTCAGGATGTTTGAGAATAAGGTGCTTAGGAAAATATTTGGGGCTAAGCGGGATGAAGTTACAGGAGAATGGAGAAAGTTACACAACACAGAACTGCACGCATTGTATTCTTCACCTGACATAATTAGGAACATAAAATCGAGACGTTTGAGATGGGCAGGGCATGTAGCACGTATGGGCGAATCCAGAAATGCATATAGAGTGTTAGTTGGGAGACCGGAGGGAAAAAGACCTTTAGGGAGGCCGAGACGTAGATGGGAGGATAATATTAAAATGGATTTGAGGGAGGTGGGGTATGATGATAGAGACTGGATTAATCTTGCACAGGATAGGGACCGCTGGCGGGCTTATGTGAGGGCGGCGATGAGCCTTCGGGTTCCTTAAAAGCCATTTGTAAGTTTACTTCCACATGAAAAAACCACTGACCGTGTTGACAATTTTACTTGCGTTTTCGCGTTGAAACTCAAAAACTGAAGGTGGATAGGTTCAAGAAAAAGTATTTGGCATAAAAAACCATTCAGAGGGAGTATGTTTCATTATTATGGAAGCAAATAACTTTCAAAATGTCTGGTATTTTTCACTGAAAATAAATAAGAAGAATTTTTATTTGAACGTCTAAACAACTTAGTTTGCAACGTTTGCTGCACAAGCCACTATTATTAATCCATTTCGGTATTTTTAAAGCTTCTTTTTTTTTACTTTGCCCTTATTGAAATTACGCCCTCGTTAAAGTTCGATTTACTTCTTTTTGTGCTTAGATTCATTAGGAAAGATACATCTCTTTCGCAGAAACAGAAACTGCAAGAATAAACGTAATCATGTTAATAATTGCTGTTCACATAAACTTGGCAATTTTGCTCTCTTCTCTTTCTGTAATTTGTGGGTGGAATATGGAACATGTATTCAAACCACTAGTTCGTTAGTGTGTGTTCTGAGAACGTACAGCAGGAGTGATCATTGTATAACGTGATCTCATTTCATTACAGCCTACACGCAACAGATTCAGCATACAGGGTGGTTCATATAATCTAATCCGACTTCATTATTTTTAATATAGCTATTACTCATAGCGAAAAGAATGTAGCAAGAATGATTATGATAATAATTTTAACTTTAACTTTAATTCAGATCGAATTAGATGGCCTAAACAAGTCTTATGTCTCAAGAGAACGAAGAAATTTAAGACGACCTAAAAAAACGCTAGGATAAGGCCGTAACAGATCCACTGCGGTTTAGTATATGAAGGCTCATGATGACGATAATTTAACTGTGTTCACCTATAAACGTAACAAAAATAGGCGATTAATAAATTAATTATTAATGCTCTATGTCATTGAACGTGATATACCGTAGAAGTGGGTAAAGTCAATCAGTGGGTGTAAAATCGATCATTTGCAAATTTTATTGAAAATTATATATTTTCTCAGTTACTTGTTAAATTTTTGTTATGCTGACTTCATTGCCTGACATTGCAAATGTAAGTGAGAGGGACAACAAAAAAAACCTACGCATGCCAACAAAGGGAACACTGTGTAATTACAGTTGAAGTGAAAATTGTTATTTTCAACTTTTTCTCTTAAATGAAAACAAAGTCTTACAAGCTCTAAATTATAGTCAGCAGTGAAAGGAGACAGGAATAAGTACTTTTCGTTGAGATTGTATCCTGAAATAATAGTTTTGCAGTTCGTAAATGTTAGTATTGAAACTTATTATTTTAAGAAAACTTGTACCTCTGTAGGGTTAAGTCGATCATGCCATCGACCTACTCGAAACAGATAGGACCAGCAGGAAGAATAAATTGTTCACCGAAATACCTCCAACTAACACTTATAAACAGAAATGTGTCATAGTATAGCTTATATTGATGGGATAGTGAGGAAAGAGGAAGACGAAATTATGGTGAATTTCTTGCGTAAGAGAAGCACTGCCAAAGGAACATATTTTGTACACCCCTCTGTTCCTGACTATGGGAACAACGTAGTTTCTAAAGTGACATGAGGAGGGGAAGATTTCAAATAACATCTGATATAAACCTAAGCAATGTTGAATTGCATTTTAGATTATAATTGAAGGGTGGTATTTCAATGTAAATTTTGAATTCTTAAATGTTTGTTTGTTGGTATGTGAAGTATTAAAATGTGTTTTTATGTTTTATAAGTTGGCAATCATAGTCACGATGGTACAGTGGAGACCTATAGGCCTAATTGTATCGAATAGTATGATCACAGTAACAAAAGATACACTATATAATGCTATAGGCATATATTGAAGATTATTATTTTTTGCACCCATTATAACAAATAAAATATATGTAATACACTTAATTTGTTTTTTAAAAACATAAACAGTGATCGATTTTACTCCGCAATAATTTAAAATCGATCTTAAACTAAAAATTCAATGGTGATCGACTTTACCCTATTTAAGCAGGTAACTTCGATCACAAGTCAAATATAAAAAAACAGTTTTTTATAGATTGTAATTCAATTCTTGTAACGTGATTTAATAAGTGAAGGATATGACTACAAAATGCTATTTTCTGAGGAACTTCGCTCCATTGCATAACCTCAATATGATAAAAAAAATTGCAAAATTTTGATCGACTTTACCCTCTTCTACAGTAATGGTAACTGCCTCATACGTTTGTACGAATTATGCATCGCTAGCCCATAACATTTTATGCAATGATGTGTAATTTGACTGACTCACTGATTGACTCAATGATTCACTGACTGACTCAATGACTCACTAGCTGACTCACTGATTGACTCGTTGACTCATTGTATGACTTACTGACTCACTGGCTGACTCGCTGACTGACTCACTCCCTGACTAACTCGCTGACTCATTGAATCGCTCGCCGACTCACTGACTGACTCATTAAATGGCTGATCCCTGATTTGCTGGCTGACTCCCTGACTAACTCGCTGACTCACTGAATCGCTCACTAACTCACTAAATGGCTGACCTCCTGACTTCCTAGCTGACTCACTCCCTCACTAACTCGCTGACCGACTCCTAGACTTGCTGACTGATTCATTCGCTGGCTGACAGACTGGTAGATTACCGACTGATCTACCGACCGATTGATTGGATTAATTTGACAATGGCCGGATGCGGCTGTATCCTTGCACTTGGGCCGTTTAGGCCCATTGTACTCCCTGTATGCGATGATTTTCTAAGGCTGGTATTCATAGTCGACACTTTATATCACCACTTTGCAAAGTGACGCTTTTGACGAAAGTGGCTCTTTCATATTAGTGGTATTCATAGACGATTGAAGAAGTGCACTTCACAAAGTGTCACTTTACGCCAGCAAAGTGTAGAGTTACAATTTGGTTGGTAATAGAAGTCCCACAATGCCTTTCAAAACAAGTGAACAAACAATAATAAATTAATGACGTATAACCTACAAATTACAATGCTTGTGATTTGAATTGGGAGCCTATTGATTGCGCGAGGAAGAAAATATATATTTAAAATTGTTTTATTTCAGTTTCTAGTTTTTGTTGCCGATAGTTTAGATTATTTCAATCTGTTCAGATATATAACATTTTATTAAATAGTTAGTGATACTGCTGGTGAAATTAGGTTAGGTTTTGTACAGTACATAACTGATCCATTAATTTATATAGTATATCTTTTTCATTGATTTATGTCGCTAAGTTAGATTTTATATGTATCCGTTCCACTGATTTATACAGTTCGGTTAGATTTTGTAGCCTACATATCTTCTATTAGTTTATATAGTTAGGTTAACTTGGACTGAGTAGGTTAAGTTTATATATATATATATATATATATATATATATATATATATAATCATTAAATTTATATCGTTAGGTTAGGTTTTATACGTATCTGCTTCATTGATATATAGTGTTATTTCCGTTATTTTCATTTTTGTCTTTTTCGTGAATAGTGAATAGAAGTAAAAAAGAATGAGATAAACACATTACTACTGCTATTATTATTATTATTATTATTATTATTATTATTATTATTATTACTACTATTTTCTCTCTCTCGTTTCCATTATTGCCTGCTCTTCAGGAATATTTTGAATGCCAAATGTTTCTATAATGCAAAACAAAATAGGCCTAATAGTATGAGATCTCTTTTCATGGTGAGGTTATGACTGCACATGAACCAGAGACAGTAGATGTATTGCTTACCGGCGTGAAAATATATATTACCGGTATCAAAACAGTAATGATTATATCAACATCAAGATAAATCTTATCTCAAAATACAGGTAGTCAACAAAAATCAAAATCATTTTAAACCCAAAATAATTATGGAATCTGCTTAGAAGGCAGGCACGTGAGGTCTCTCAATCCTAATTTAAAATAATTATGCCTACATTAGATTGAAGTTAGTTTAATATTATTTAAGTTAAAAAATTCGTTTCAGTAATAAAAAGTAGGTTATATAGGCATATCTACCTACATATCACTTCATCGAATTGAGGTTATAAATATACGAATGTTACTACAGAAATATCTGAACTATAATATTATATATATTAATGTATGGTACATATCTGTAGCATAGAATTTTAATGCAGTCAATAACTGTATTATTGGAGGCACTGGCAAACGTCTATTATTCGTTTTTGTCAACCAGTCATCGAAAATATAAGCAGTCTCAATAAGTTTCTTTATCAAATCGGAACCGTTTTTTTAATTCTATATCATTATAAAATTCCACGGGATTGTCTTTAGGCCTATCTCTAATTTGTACATTGTCCACTAATTGTGCCAGCTCCTTCGCACGTTCTAATAATTCGACAACTTCCAAGACGTCCGCCATTTTTATACAAAGAGCCACTTTCGGCTCAAAGTGTGGTCGGAACTACACTTTCATCCAAAGTGTTCCTTTGCACCAAAGTGTCGACTGTGCAACGGAAAAGTGATACTTTGCGTCTTCCAAAGGACACTTTAATCGAAAGTGTCGACTATGAATACCAGCCTAAGTCCGCAGATGGCCTGGATGGCATCCGTGAATTCGACGCAGACAAGCTGGTCAGCCTTCCAGGGCCCTGAAGGTAAGGTCTCATCGGTTACTGATGAGCCGAACCCAAAGCAATCAGGTAGCAATACAATCGCTGTATAACTAAACTCAGCGCTGCCAATTGCAATACCTGAGGCGAAGTGCATTCTGTTATTCAAATGAAGCTCTGAGTTTGTGCAAGTCAGTCAATGTATAGGTAGACCTACTGGCTGTGTCAATAACAGCAAAGAAAATGTCTTATTCTTTTTCGAACTTGGACAAGTTCAGGACGGATGATCCTCAGCCCTCATCTACTATTCCCAAAATTCTTTAATTTAGTCTTTGTTTTATTAATGCATTTATTTCTTTCTTTCTCTTTCTTCTAATCTTTTCATTGTCTTTCTCTCTTTTCTTTCCCTTTCTTTTTCCATTTCCCTCTCTTCCTTTTTCTCTCTTTCTTCCTCCCTTTCTCTCTTTCTTTATTTCTTGCTCTTTCTTTCTTTTTCTCCTTTTTTTCTTTCTCTTTCCCTCTCTTTGTTTCTTTCTTCCTCTTTCTCTTTCCTCTTCTCTTCCTTTATTTCCTTATTCTTTCTCTTTCCTTTTCTCTTTCTTTCTTCTTTTTTTCTTTCTCTTTCTCTCTTTCCTTTCCTCCTCTTTTTCTTTCTCTCTCTTTCTCTTTCCTTTCCTCTTTCTTCCTTCCTCCATTTCTTTCTTTCTCTTTCTTTCCTTTCCTCTTTCTTTGTTCCTCCCTCTTTTCCTTTCTTTTTCTTTCTTCCTTCCTCTTCTGTTTCTTCGTCTTTCTATTTCCTTTCCTCTTTCTTTGTTCCTTCCTATTTTCTTTCTTTCTCTTTCTCCCTTCCTCTTCTCTTTCTTCGTCTTTCTCTTTCCTTTCCTCTTTGTACCTTCCTCTTTTCCTTTCTTTCTCTTCCTTCCTTCCTCTTCTCTTTCTTCGTCTTTCTCTTTCCTTTCCTCTTTCTTTGTTCCTTCCTCCTTTTCTTTCTTTCTCTTTCTTCCTTCCTCTTCTCTTTCTTCGTCTTTCTCTTTCCTTTTCTCTTTCTTTGTTCCTTCCTCTTTTCCTTTCTTTCTCTTTCTCTTTCCTTTCCTCTTCTCTCTCTCTCAGTCTTTCTCTTTCCTTTTCTCTTTCTTTGTTCCTTCCTCTTTTCCTTTATTTCTCTTTCTCTTTCCTTTCCTCTTTCTTTTTTTCCTTCCTCTTTCTCTTTCTTTCTTCCTTCCTCTTCTCTTTCTTCGTCTTTCTCTTTCCTTTTCTCTTTCTTTCTTTCTCTTTTTCTCTTTCCTTTCCTCTTTCTTTCTTCCTCTTTTCCTTTCTTTCTCTTCCTCTTTCCTTTCCTCTTTCTTTCTTCCTTCCTCTTCTCTTTCTTCGTCTTTCTCTTTCCTTTCCTCTTTCTTTCTTCCTCTTTTCCTTTCTTTCTCTTTCCTTTCCTCTTTCTTTCTTTCTTTTTCTTTCTTCCGTCCTCTTCTCTTTCTTCGTCTTGCTCTTTCCTTTCCTCTTTCTTTCTTCCTCTTTTCCTTTCTTTCTCTTTCTCTTTCCTTTCCTCTTTCTTTCTTCCTTCCTCTTCTCTTTCTTCGTCTTTCTCTTTCTTTTTCTCTCCTTCTTCCTCTTTTCTCTCTCTTTCTTCCATTTTCTCTTTTTCTTTTCTTCATTTACTAATTATTTTATAGTTCATTTATTCATATCTTTACGCTACGCTCTTGTTGGTAAGAATAGTAGGCAGCCAGGCCTTAACTCTTCCTCCTTAAAGGAAATAAATGAGATAATCTGCTTAACATTTTAATGAAGTATTATTCATTGTGCAAACATTTTTACATTTACTACCTAAATAAAAAATAATCCTACCTATTTTTATAATACGAGTGTAAAATAAGAAAATTATTATTACTGGTTTCTTGAATAACGAAGTAACAAAAATAATGAAAACGTACCAATTAAAATCAATCAATATTTAACCTGTTGTTAGCAATGACTGTGTATCGCGTTTACTTTCTCTCTGTTGTAACATTGAAGCATTTCGTTTAATAGATTCAACCCTTAAAGAATGTTTTTTCAAACAGATATTCTACAATTATATTACTACTACGTACAGTAACTTCTCTCTCATCCGGACAGTAGGGTAGGTAATTATTATTGGCTACTCACAGTACAGTACGTGCCTTCTTCCTCCCCGCCATGTACTTCCCCCTATTTGCAACCCCGTCGTGCTTTCAGTAAATCACAGGTTGTGTGTGGAAGAAGTTCACTATGCTTTCTAATACATTTACTGATAAACGCTCGAAGTTTAGTTATTCTTTAAAAGACAAACTGGATATTTTGAAGCGGCTGGATGAAGGGGAAACTATTTCTCGTATCCCAAGAAGTAAAATTCATGACTGGAAGCGTAATCGGGCTGCATTGGAAGAATATTGTGCATCCACGAGCTCTAATGACAAGCGCCGTGCATTGAAGCAGCCTAGTGTTTTCAAATTCGACAAGGAACTGTTTCTATGGTTTCAAGAACAAAGAAGGAAAGGCACTCCAATATCTGGTCCGATTCTGAAAGAGAAAGCGCTTGATATGCACAAGAAACGTGGAGGCGATAATATGGTTGTCAATGTGGAGGGAAAAGTATGGTGTTCGTCCACTTGCAATTTGTGGAGAGAGGATGTCAGCTGATACCGTTGCAGCTGAAGAATATAAGACTACATTCCGAGATTTGGTGGGTAAACTAGAATTATCTCTCCAGCAGATATGTGACGAAACCGGTTTAAATATCAAATGTTTACCGAAAAGAACTTTAGAATATACATCATACAAAACTGCGCCTGGTTTCAAAATCCAAAAGAACGTGTGACTGTATTAGCTTGCTACAATGCATCAGGGGCAAATAAGCTTCCCCTTTTTTTATTATCCAATTTAATAAACCCTATTTCACCTTGAGGTATATTAGGTTATAATTGGTATCAAAATACATATTTTATAAGCAATAAAAAATAATAATATTATAATACA
The DNA here is from genome assembly GCA_025594305.2 of Periplaneta americana. Classification (NCBI taxonomy): domain Eukaryota; kingdom Metazoa; phylum Arthropoda; class Insecta; order Blattodea; family Blattidae; genus Periplaneta; species Periplaneta americana. Next base: position 7,650,505 of record JAJSOF020000037.1, on the reverse strand, counting down.
AAATTGTGGTCAAGGTTACAATTCACATGAATTATGTACAAGAATGCACCTAAATGAAAGAATGGATCGTTTCGTAAAGCCTCAAGGCATGTCTCTATATTTATATCTAATGGTTATAGGAAGAAATATATAAATAGCTATTAAACATGTTACTTTAGAAGCAATAAATAGCTATACTAAGAGATGGCTTAAAATTTACGAATTAAATACATTATTAATAACAACAATTGTCAATAATTAATCAGGTATTACAAGAAATGGCTCAAAATTAGAAATCAAATTTACAATTCATTTTTCTATATCAATATGCCTGGTAAATTATTAATAAGTATTTAATGAATTTCAATCTTAAGGCATATAAACTTGCAAATGTTTATTTGCTATTTAATAACAATATATGAACGTTTTCGCCGTTTAGGGCATCTTCAGATATAACAAAACATATTATCTGGACCTATGATAACATATTATGCAAATAACAAGGAAAATAGAGAACAATATATATGGTACAAGAAATTCATGAGCTTTATGTAGATATAAGAGTTCTCTTAAAACCTCCAACACATCAACACCAGTACACACAAATTTATAGAACTTCTTCATTTATACTTCAACAAGCCTGAGAACACGTAATAGGATGTCATCACATCAGAGTAGCCATTTCAAAGTCAATGACCTTTAAGTGAAACAATTACAAAACACACAACATCAACTACGAAAACTATCTTGAACTTACGACAATTCCCAGCCATGATTACTCTAAATATTTTATTATCTTCATTATAAAATTTTAACTTTGGCTAATTTAATCACTGTATATCAACTGTAAAGTAGTCATCAACGTAAAACAACATCCACTGAAATGCCAACGGCCTCTCTAAGCGAAATAGTTACAAAACACAAGAACATTAACTACGCATACTATCTTGTAACTTACGACAACTTTCAGCCATGATTACTTTAAATATTTTATTATCATCATTTTAAATTTTAACATTGACAAATTTTAAACATTGTATATTAATTGTAACATGAGCTATATGTATAAAATAAAACATTCGTCTAGTCGAAGTTCAAATTCAAACATTATCTCAATATTCATCCTGTTTCATGTTATATCTACATAAAGCTCATGAATTTCATGTACCATATATATTGTTCTCTATTTTCCTTGTTATTTGCATAATATGTTATCATAGGTCCAGATAATATGTTTTGTTATATCTGAAGATGCCCTAAACGGCGAAAACGTTCATATATTGTTATTAAATAGCAAATAAACATTTGCAAGTTTATATGCCTTAAGATTGAAATTCATTAAATACTTATTAATAGAAATCAAATGCCTAATTAAAATGAAAATTAAAACCAATACTACAATATTATAGTATGCGAAATTGAAGATTTACAGTTTCATTATAGTTGATTAGAACTAATACGATTTTTTTCCCCCCCGGAATAATTTAACATTTTACAGTTTCACGAATATTCTATCCAAGAAGGACATGAAATACTTTGTATGATTTGGAGTTGGTAAGTATATTGGTTAACGGTTTGGTAAATGTATAATTTAAAGTGTTCAATAACAACTCAAGCTCGTATCTTTCACGGCAAAAGACTGGACAATCATATAATACATGTTTGACATCTTGAGATTCCTCCCCACAAATGCAAGTTGCATCGTCTTTAATATGGAATCTATTTAAGTATTCCCCGAATTTTCCATGCCCAGTCAAAAACTGTGCCAGTACGAAATTTGGATTGATGTTAATTGGAATAAATTAAAAATTATACTGATTGTAACTATTGTACTCCGTGATTTAATTACTGTGTTATTCAAATGTTCACAAATATTTTCTTATCATATTTACTCATATCAATTATGCAGACGATGTAGGGATAGTTAACTAATTTCCGTACCGTCTTGCAGTACGGCGTGGCCTATAAAATCACGTGAATGCCGGACGACGAAGCGGACGGACGACATAGCGACGGATCACAGAGAATTTACTGTACTTCAATCATTTTCAGTTCCAAAGACGTTCATAGCAGATATCAAATTAATTGTTAAATTTGCAATGAAACACAAAGAGAACTTGAGTGACTTTTACAAAAAAATTTCTCCACGCCAGAATCGCGTAAACTTCTTGCTCAAACGTGTATTTCGATGAATATAAGCGAACAATTTTTTGCGCTCATGAAACTTACTCAGTTCGTAGTTTTAGATTAAATACTGTCCAGTCATTTCATCCTAATATTGATAAACTCTTTAAAGAAAAGATAAACAGAAAATACAGACAACGATCACTGTAATCATTTTGTATCAAGTCGCAGATGAACTTGTATACTGCAATAAGTATACACATTAGTTATCCTCCTTTGTACTGTGTCCAATTAAATTAATTCCAATAATTACATTCACTAAAGTGGAGTTTATTTCCTATCAGAGGATAATGAATTAGTTAATTCTAATAATTACATACACAATGGCGGAGTTTATTTTGTTTCAAAGGACATGGTTTCAATTAAATATTGATTTTCTCATAATATAGTCCACAAGTGGATTATTTGTAATCTGTAAGCTCATTTTGTAATTCAAATAATATTCAGAAAATAAATTGTATCAATTCCAACGCAATGTATTGCTTCACTATCTAGATCAGCCGTGGCGAAAATGTAATCGTGCGCCGAGCCATTGTGTAACCTGCAACGTTCATAGCACCTATGGAGGGAGGCGGACACCCGAAGGGGAAGTAGAGCAACTGTGTGACTTATTACCAGATTTTCATTTTCCTTACGTCAAGCACTTAAATATAATTTTATAGAGTATAAGGTTACAAACTAATGTTTAGTACGTGTAACAAGAAAACATACGACACATTATCACAACCTAAAATTAACTGTCTTCAGAATGTCTCTGCAACAGAGTTTGAAAATCAGGAATTATGTCACTTACTGCCAGTCGTAGTTGATCACGAAGGTATTTGTCTGTCAGTCGTAATCTAAATTTGGTTTTTACTATTTTCATTGTTAAAATAATTTTTCACAAACGTAAGTTGTAGCGAACATGGCTTCAACAGAGCAAGCGAAAGAACGAAGCT
>JAJSOF020000037.1:7559904-7642404 GCA_025594305.2 Periplaneta americana | reverse complement strand
CATCCAACCACGTTTTCCAACGGGTCAAGACTGGCTGCGGGGGTAAGGGTATTCCAGGGGCAATTGTTTGGTACAGCAACACACTCATTGTAGTATGTTTAATTGAATTCTTGTCTGCACTGAACAAATGTTAAGCTTTGACTATTCCAACCACAGTAATGCAGAAACATGTGCTTACATAGGTATACATTAGCTGTAGCTGCTCTATCTATTTGGACCGGTCACAACTCTTAACATGAACTGCTTATACTACGAGACCTGGTGGTCGCTCACCTCTTCTATACTACCGTACATCGGCAACCTGATTGCATGGTGCGTGTGGCAATTCAACGAAGTCTAGTTATTAGTATTTTATTACAATGTCAAATACCAATTATTACACGATCACATATTTCTTATAACATCTTTGTCATTTCATTCAGTGATTTTATATGTAAAAGAATTCGTTCTTCTGTATTTTCAACAATGTTATGTTATTAGTTACTTAGCAACTAGGTTTAGGTTACGTTACATGTGCTGTGATAAATCTCACTCGAAACATCAAGCCAGCAGACGACTGAGAACTGACGACAGTTTGCCAATCGAATCGAAGCGAGGTCGAGTGCACCCGAACGTTTCCGAAAGTTCGCGCAGCTTTCCGTGGCAAGCTCTTCTTGCGTCTACTCTAGAACTGTGAAGTGGATGACGCTACACCAATGAAAATTACGTCAGTTGCAGTTGAAGGATTAAGGAAGAAGCACGTGTGTTCGTTTCGTCCATAGCATACTCTGTGTTTAGGTAACGGGAGCTAGAAATGGAGCCTACATTGACGTACGCCCCCGCAAAAACATTTTCAACTAACTTCGAAACGACGCGTCAAAAGACATAGGTTGTTTAACAAAAAGAGTTCCTTATTGTTAGATCTATCACCCCTCAGATTTTGTCGCAGAAGTTTTGAATCATCCTGTATAGTTGTACCTTAACGTGGTAACGCAATAGCATAGAAATACTAATTTTACTGAAAGCCCTTCCATTTAGAACAGAGTTATTTTATGACACATATCATAAATATAGCTATAACACTGGAATTCAGCTTCATTTCATTTCTGAAGAACTTACAATAACATTTTATCGCCCTTACTAATGTATCATTAATGTGTGGGTTTGAATGCAAGAACCTCTGATGTAATCTAATTGTGGTACCGGTAACTACGGATCTAGTAGAATTATAACTAGTTGAATATAATCATAGAAAGTCAGAAGTAAAAAAAATATAGCGTTGAAATGAATTATATGTTACGAAAAGACTTTCAATAGGTACGTATATACGGTTTGCTTTTAACATTTAAGGTACACAGAGCTTCTGCACTAGATATTTCAAGATGAACAAATGAGGACATCGCTGTAGAAATAAAGAACGTAGCAAGAGAAAAATTCGAAGCTAATTAAACGCGCAACATATGTTTACGAATGAAATAATAATACCGTGCGATACAAGACACGTATTCACATGCAATGGAACAAACTAAAGTCGTAATGTAACTATCACAATGCAAGACTGATTCTATCGATGTCGTTTCTCTTCCGACTGTACTCTTGAATATCATTCAAGCTATCTCGTGACCTTTCCTCTCGCCCGCTCTTCCTTATCGCAGTGTTTGATTTGCATTCCTTCCGTCGGTAATCCGTACTTGCGAGAGCTATACCTCAAAATACTAGGCTAAAATAAATAAAGGACTTGTGATTATTGCAGAATTAACCAACTCAAAGTATAATGATAAAAAATTCAGATTAGACCATTTTTTTTCTTGCTGTTTCTGGTAACGCTCATTGTTTTTGTAATGAAAGATGGACAACACTCACCGACTGGCCTCTTTGTTGACAGGATGGTGGCCGTCGATGGCATCATAGTCGTGGCTGGCTGCGATGGACAAAATTCTTGTGACATATGGCGTTTTCCTCGACGCGGGTGACTGCTCCATAGCGAACACCCGAGTCCTGGAACAACCAAACAGCGCACAACGTGTTTAACCCGCAGATGAACACCCAAGCGACTGTCCCGCTATCTCGTGACGGATATGAAGCTTATCATAAGAGAAAGGGGATTCAGATAACTCGCGGACGGGGTGACGCATCGCGCTTATTAGAAAACCAATTTAGGCCAGTCAATACCCATCAAGATAGCACCGCGGGCCACGTCTATTCTTTTCAATTTCTATTCCGTTTTGTCTTGAAGCTAGACGAGCACGTGTAGAGATAATGTAGGGTTCCCTCCGGAAGTTAACAAAATTAAAATTGTTTTTGTAATCGGTTACCAAGCAACGCTGAATTAATTGTGGTTATTACGTACATGGAATTGTGATTACGAGAAAATATTTTGGCAAGATCAAACACAAGACCTTCATGAGATTATTCGCCTTAAGGCTGGTTCACAATAAACCGAGAACGAGAACCAGAATGAAAACGAGAAGCAGAGGATGTGAATATGAAAATTTTTGATTCACAATAACCCGAGAACGTAGACGACTATGCATATCGATATGCATTTCAATAACGATATGTAAAGTCGATATTACGCATTCTGATGTTATTTGTGTATAATTGACCAATGGCGTTCTCTCATGAATACAAGGCAGCCATCATAAACACAGGTTAACCAACATCGAAATTTCAACTGAAACATTTCATTAGTTACGGTACTATAAATATGCCCATGCATCTTTATTATCACAACCTATTTTAAGTCTACCATAACGTAAAATAATCATAGAAGAAATACTTGTAATAGAACAAAAATGAGCACAACAGTAGTTATTGAATTGAAGCATGAATATGTAGTGTGTAATACAACCAATATAGTAATAAAATATGATTCACTTACGATCGGTGTTCAAAGATGCAGCTATTGAAAACCACGTATTCTCCTTCATTTTCTCATCTTTATACGAGGCGCGCCGCTTATCGTAAACGTGAGGATTTTCCTCAACACTCAATATTAGAATCTCATCAAATAAAACTTGCTCCATGATGCACATCATAGAACAAAATAATGCATAGGTTATGTCACGGTCTTCTTGCTACAAAATATACGACAAAACAGCTTTTAGATGGCTATAGAATGAATCTAGTGGGCTGTTATCGGAAACATGAACGCCAAAGTTGAAACTTGGCCAACTCTCCGTTCCCGATCCCCGGCTCAGGCAAGCTTTTCGTTAATTGTGAATGCTCACATTTAAATGTACACATTTTAACAATTTTACTGTTTTCGTTTCCGTTCCGATTCTCGTTTCCGGTTTATTGTGAACCAGCCTTTACAGCTGCAAAAAGCCTCTCAAAATCTACCAGATAATAAGCGGCATTCAAACCACACATAAGCGCAGCTAACAGTCATCTCTAAGACTGATGGTCAGTTTCTCCAATAAATGTTTAATTTGGCTTAACTTGTGTTAAATTAACAGCCTGTTTATTTTTAACGTTTTGTTAATGTATTTTCCATTTCTTCAACATCGTTTTGTTTAAAACAACCAACACTTAAATATAACAGTCGTTAACACTATTTTAACTACTCAGTAGCAGTTGTAATGATTTTGCACATGTAAGGCAATTTTTTATTGGCTGATATTATTCTTTAAATTCTGTATTGTGGAGCAAGTCATGAAACATGTATAAAATCATAACCTGGTACAGTAGGCCATGATCGATAAAGAAGACAAATGAAAGTTGTGGAAGACTACCAACGAGCTAGATACAATAGAGAGGCTAAAGACTTCTGAAAGTTGAAGACAATTGAACATTGGTCCGCCATATTTTGGTTAGTCAAAACAAAGGGGCGTGGCTCGGATGTTGTAGGAAAAGACTGTGATGAAGTTAGTATTATTGTGAATTGAGTTACATATTAAGACTATGTTAATAAATAAAAAGTAAAATAGACACAAAACTTTACGTTTTATAATAGCTGTAGGCCTAAGTTTTTATTACTTTCACTAAATATAGCCCACATATTAAATGACAAGCTATCAGGAGCGGCCGGTGATCGAAATCCTCGGTGAGACCAGATGCAACTAGTTTAATTGTCTCCGATAGGAAATGTTTGTTTATGATATTAATTATTATTATTATATTATTAATATCATTATTACTGTATTATTATTATTAGTCTATTCTTATTATTATCAATGAAAAATAATAATTTCACTCACCAAATAAGCTGTTATGCTCTGAGTTTCAGTGATTGTTTCAGTGTGATGAAGCAACCCATATTATGTGTTGAAATTCCCCTTTCTTTCTTTTTTTTAATTTTTTTTTCTTTGACAGCAACAAACAAGGCCAAGAGAAGTTTATTTTGCATCACATTACCACATAATCATTTATGTTGCCCATACCAGGATGCAATAGAAACTCGCGTTTTAAGATTATGTGTGAGAAAAATTATCAGCGATGTCGTAGGTATCTCGATAATCTCTCTCTGTATTTAAAACTTTCTTTCTTTCAGTATTATTTCTTCTCAAATAAGGACACTCTAACAATGAATTAACTGCACCAGCATTACTTCTCTCATTTGTTTCTGTTTATATTTTCCCGAAATACATAACAACATTGGCCCACATTCACTACTGTACTACACCCTCTCTTATATGTCATAAACTGAGACATAAGGGGAGAGAATCGAGTGGGTCTCTGCCTGCCAAAGAGCTGGAATTTTGTTATTTATGGCCTAGTTAGGAAGACAAGTCACCACTGCTATTCCCACCCCACTCTACCCTTGAGGCCGGCCCATGGATGGGAGGAGTGAAACCTGACCAGGCCAGCCGAATTGTGCCTCAGCTACAACGTTTTAAGCGCAAACTCAAAGCCCGCGAAAGGACATGAAATGCATTAAGCGAGACCCGGCACGAACGATTCTGGCCTCAGGAACAAATTTTACTGCAAAACAGGTCTATATACATCAAAGTTTTCAAATGCTTCTACAGCGATATATGCTTTCTTTCAAATAACTAATACATTATATGAAAACAAAAAATTTGATTTCAGTTAAGCGAAGTGACTGAGGCCCGGCCTCACTTGCCTCAATCAAGCAGCCGCCACTGCAAGCTATACTCAATGCAACCAAAGCAAAGCACCTAAAGACGGATGAATGTATTCGGCAGAAGAAAAATAAATAATTTTTTGACTTCGTCACAAATTTAATGACCTTACAGCTAATCTAACCTAATATGAAATTATGTAAGTAATTCAGTGCTCACCAGGTGATTTGAAGAGAGACGACGTATGTAACTAATAGGAGTAAAATATAGGAAAGGTAGTGGCGAAAATTAAAAAAAAAATCCAATAATTAAGTTATTGAGAAAAATTCATTTGAAATTGGAATTAACACAGAACTTTTGAAAACTGCAATTATTCAAACTACAAATAACCTCTTAGCATGCAACATAGTAATTAAAGAATGACCCTAATAGAAAGTTACTCGTGATTATAACTCACCACATTTATTAAAATGATAAGATACTTACGATTAACATTGTTATCAGAAACAATGGGAGCCACAGCTAGGTACACTTCTTTTCGCGTGATGGAGACATCGTGTAGTCTAATATAATTTGAAACAAATATTGTCGCGTGATGGAGACATCGTGTAGTCTAATATAATTTGAAACAAATATTGATCTCACACGTGTCTCGCAACTAAGCAGAGGCTTTTTCAGAATAAAACTGTTCTTACATTATTTTGAACAATAATGACTAGAGCGGTGCAGACGGAGCACATGACAGACAGAATGGCATCATAGGAAAGGTTCCGACGTAACTCGGCGTGTTCCCTGTGTACAAGCGACGGTCATGCACACGATGTGTTGACGTACAGACGACACAATAGAAATGACACAGTTCCTTAACGTTTCTACAATTAATTTTCTACAGATACTTTAGTAAGATTTAAAAATTACAAAACTAATTAACCATTTCATACTAAACAAATAATATACTGTATACATGTATGATTTCATACAGAACGCAAACAAAATCACTGTTTATTTGTAACGGGTTCATGATATTCTATTCGCAAAAGCACTTGAAAAATTGTTTTTTGTTTTTTCTTTTCTTTACAATGAGTGTGATTTGTTAATGCACATGTGATACGTTATCAGATTTCTTCCAAATATTGTTACAATGCGTAACAAGTGACATTTGTACGTTATTAACAGAAAAAGATTGTCGTCTATCTGATAGCATGGCCTTATATGTGGAGAAGCTTCTTTCTACGTCTGTTGAGACAACTGGGGCATACGTAAAATCCTGTAAAACATTTTTTTCAACTTCTGTTAGTTCTTCAAAGGAATCCTTATCTCCAGAAATACTGTCACTAATCTTTCAGAGTTTATAATATCCACCATTTTTTTCAACTTATTTGTTATTTTCGCAGATATTATTTTACCAATTTTATCGTCTACTTGAGTCACTTTCTTCCAGATATTTCGCAGTACGGAAATCTGATCAACCAGTTTTGTACCAGACTTTTCTAAAGCTGTTACACAATCAGGTATAAACCCATTATTCCATTCAATGTATTCCAATATGTTTTATGCTTGAATCAATCAAAAATATCACCATATTCGGAATTAAGTCTCTTAAACTTTGCCGAATGAATTTGCTCCGCTTAGACATCGTAACACTAGAACCGAACTGTTCTTGTTTCTTTAGTACTGACGTTTGCTTTACTACACTGTACCTATTGCTTGGAGCTATCCTGTGTACCGCAGAGTCAGACCTCTGCAGGTACACAAGGTGAATTTACAATCCTTACCCTGTTGCCGGTGTGTCGAACAACTGCTCTCTTTGCACTAATGACAAATTGTGTGTGATGCAAGTGCTAACTTTCCTCTTTGTTAACAAAAAGAGCCCTACGCATTAATAAAAAGAAAATTGGAGTAGGCCCTATAAACACAATAAATACTAAACTCTTGATGGTACAAACTTATTAATACAGATATTTCGCTTATGCTCAGTCCGTCTTATCTTATAATTCTCTGGGGCAATGGTACCTGTATTGAGAGGGGTTAATTATCCAGCAACGAATATCATGATTTACGGTACATTTCATTTAAATCCGAGGGAATGAGACATTTTTGCAAATTAATTATTACTCATTCATTTATAAATCAGCTTTTTACAAAACCAATAGCGAAATGTTTAAATTAAATATTGATGTATCCGAAAAATATAATTTATTTTATTTTATCTGGCAGAGTTAAGGCCTGCTCTTCCACTGACCCAAGTCTACAATTAATAATAATAATAATAATAATAATAATAATAATAATAATAATAATAATAATAATAATAATAGTAGTAATAATAAGTATTCATTGGAAACTACGGGACACCTTATTATTCAAAGAGGCAGTGTACCTTTGATAAGCACTCCTTGCGGAGGCTGGTGGTACTATAGGCCGCATGTTTTGTAGGGAACGATCCATAGTACTGTTGGCCTCCGCAGGCAGCGCTTATTAGAGGTCTTTAGCCTCTCTATAGTATCTAACACGTTGGAGACTACTATTGAATAATATTATTATTACAAAGTAAGGTTATAGTACAGTAGCGTGCAAATTAATCCGAACACGACATATTTTTACATTTTCTGTCATTGTTGGCCTCACAGCTGCTCATACCGCTTTAATTGACATCTGTATTACGTTTAATTCCATTGTTGAAGGTCTGTCATTATTTTCTTTATAATATGTGACATTTTGCCTGTCGTTTTGTACTTATAAGCATTTCAGTTGTGTTGAAGACTTAATACTGCAATCCTGTGTACATTCTGTCGTCTTCACAAATGGATACAACTCCACGAAAACGGTCTAAAATTATAACATTAGCAAAGCATTCTTCTATGACACAGAGGAAAATTGCTGCAGAATGCCACATCGGTTTGGCTACTGTTAATTCGATCATAAAACGATACAGGGAGACTGGATCCATCACACCCCAGAAAAAAGGAAACTGTGGCCGGAAAAGGAAGACTTCACCTGCAGATGATCGTTTAATTGTCAGGAAAAGTAAATTAAATCCTAGACTAACTGCTGTCGACTTAACCCGCGAGTTAATGGCTACCACTGGGGCGAATATTCACGTCACAACAGTGCGGCGTAGGCTTTTGGAAGCTGGACGAAGGGCTCGTAAGCCTATTAAGAAGCAACTGCTAACCCCTGTTATGTGCAAAAAAACGCTTAATGTGGGCAAAATTACATCAACACTGGACAGTGAATGACTGGAAGAATGTACTTTTTCCGATGAGTCTCATTTCGAGGTCCACGGCCACCGTGTTTCTTACGTACAGAAAGGATCCGAAAAAGTAACAGCAGCTCATCTCCAACAAGCATCCAAATACCCCCCTAAAGTAATGTTTTGGGGTTGTTTTACACATGAAGGGCCTGGAGCATTAATACCTATCAAGGGAATGATGAATTCTGACAAATATATTCACTTATTGGAAACCAGAATCGTACCCCAGCTGCAAAAATCATTTCCGGATGGCAGAGATGTGTTCCAGCAAGACCTGGCACCATGCCATACGTCTCGAAAAACTACAGAATTCTTCAATAAGAAGAATATTCAGGTACTCCCCTGGCCAGGCAACTCACCCGACATCAACCCCATTGAGAACTTGTGGTCAATTTGCAAAAGAAGAATGCAAAAAATGGATTGTTCTACAAAGGAGAAGATGATTTCTGCCCTCATTGGTGTATGGTTTCGCGATGAAGAAATGAAGAATATTTGTGGGAAATTAGTGGAATCCATGACAAATCGTCTCAGAGCTGTTATTAGGAACAAGGGAGGCCACATAGATTACTGAGGTATGTCTTAGATCCTTTTTTTATCCCGTTTGAGTGTTTTTGCATAAGTAATTACGTTATTCGGATTCATTTGCACGCTACTGTGCATAATGCTAACATATAACTTCTCAAAGAAGCAATTTTTCCTTAAATCTTTTTAATATAATACTCACACTGTATTTTAAAACATTGCTGACATCGGTTATAGTCAGACGAAAAGAGCCAGTATCATAGAATCAAGAGTAAATATAGCAGACATTGAATTGGAGTAAGCGGTGTATTTCTATATGTAGGATAATCAAGTCTAGTTTAAATTTCTTGTAAAATTATGGGACCTACTTGTTTTGAAAATCTATATTGTCACAAATTGAGTATCATGGATAGTATATAAACCATAATTCCTAGTTACCTTGCCACATTGAGATCCCTAGACAGAATACGGTCCCTAATAATCATGTTCAACTGCTGTACCGCTGGAGTCTTCACACACATAGACATCTGAATATAAGGATACGAAAGTTTTCAAAGCGATTATAGGCCTGCTAGTACGCATAACGCTTCTAGTGATGTCTTGCATTTATGTATCTGGATAGGTTGTCGGGTTGGATGGATTACACAGCGAAGTGACAGTGAGGAGATTGATGCGTCTCCTTGCTCCAGGCAAGTCAAGGACGAAAAAAATGCATCTCCGAGATGGCTTTAAGAATTATGGGCACAACACTCAAACCCCGACCCATCTTACTCTATCAAATTGTGTTCATGAAATATGTTCACAGCTTCCGTCTTTCACAGAAACTGTACGACGCTTTAGTAAAGGACCGAATGAATTATTTTTTTTCCTGCAGAATGATTTCTATAGGTATTCGGGTCGTGTCCTTCACCCAACATAAAAAATGTTATTCCGACTATTGCACTTTTACTACATCACACTACTTTTGACCAATAAAACGGTACGGAAGGACGTCTTTCAACAATCATGGCTGCTTATCGCACAATTTTATCGCGTCCCTAGCATTTGTTTAATTTCACCGCTTGCCTAGCATTTGTTTGTTTTTATCACTACCCTAGTATTTGTTTGTTTTTACCACTAACCTAGTATTTGTTTGTTTTTATCACTACCCTAGCATTTGTTTGTTTTTATCACTACCCTAGCATTTGTTTGTTTTTATCACTACCCTAGTATTTGTTTTTATCACTACCCTAGCATTTGTTTGTTTTTATCATTACCCTAGCATTTGTTTGTTTTTATCACTACCCTAGCATTTGTTTGTTTTTATCACTACCCTAGCATTTGTTTGTTTTTATCACTACCCTAGCATTTGTTTGTTTTTATCACTACCATTTGTTTGTTTTTATCACTACCCTAGCATTTGTTTGTTTTTATCACTACCCTAGCATTTGTTTGTTTTTATCACTACCCTAGCATTTGTTTGTTTTTATCACTACCCTAGCATTTGTTTGTTTTTATCACTACCCTAGCATTTGTTTGTTTTTACTCACATTTGTTTGTTTTTACCTACCTAGCATTTGTTTGTTTTTATCACTACCCTAGCATTTGTTTGTTTTTATCACTAGCATTTGTTTGTTTTTATCACTACCCTAGCATTTGTTTGTTTTTATCACTACCCTAGCATTTGTTTGTTTTTATCACTACCCTAGCATTTGTTTGTTTTTATCACTACCACTACCCTAGCATTTGTTTGTTTTTATCACTACCCTAGCATTTGTTTGTTTTTATCACTACCCTAGCATTTGTTTGTTTTTATCACTACCCTAGCATTTGTTTGTTTTTATCACTACCCTAGCATTTGTTTGTTTTTATCACTACCCTAGCATTTGTTTGTTTTTATCACTTTGTTTGTTTTTACCCTAGCATTTGTTTGTTTTTATCACTACCCTAGCATTTGTTTGTTTTTATCACTACTACCCTAGCATTTGTTTGTTTTTATCACATTTGTTTGTTTTTACCCTAGCATTTGTTTGTTTTCATTTGCATTTGTTTTTTTTATCACTACCCTAGCATTTGTTTGTTTTTATCACTACCCTAGCATTTGTTAGTTTTTATCACTATCCTAGCATTTGTTTGTTTTTATCACAACCCTAGTATTTGTTTGTTTTTATCACTACCCTAGCATTTGTTTGTTTTCATCACTACCCTAGCATTTGTTAGTTTTTATCACTATCCTAGCATTTGTTTGTTTTTATCACAACCCTAGTATTTGTTTGTTTTATCACTACCCTAGCATTTGTTTTTTATCACTACCCTAGCATTTGTTTTTTTTATCACTACCTAGCATTTGTTAGTTTTTATCATTACCCTAGCATTTGTTTGTTTTTATCACTACCCTAGCATTTGTTTGTTTTTATCACTTTGTTTGTTTTTATCCTACCTAGCATTTGTTTGTTTTCATCACTACCCTAGCATTTGTTTGTTTTTATCACTACCCTAGCATTTGTTTGTTTTTATCACTACCCTAGCATTTGTTTGTTTTTATCACTACCCATTTGCATTTGTTTGTTTTTTATCACTACCCTAGCATTTGTTTGTTTTTATCACTACCCTAGCATTTGTTTGTTTTCATCACTACCCTAGCATTTGTTAGTTTTTATCACTATCCTAGCATTTGTTTGTTTTTATCACAACCCTAGTATTTGTTTGTTTTTATCACTACCCTAGCATTTGTTTGTTTTTATCACTACCCTAGCATTTGTTTGTTTTTATCACTACCCTAGCATTTGTTAGTTTTTATCACTATCCTAGCATTTGTTTGTTTTTATCACAACCCTAGTATTTGTTTGTTTTTATCACTACCCTAGCATTTGTTTGTTTTCATCACTACCCTAGCATTTGTTAGTTTTTATCACTATCCTAGCATTTGTTTGTTTTTATCACAACCCTAGTATTTGTTTGTTTTTATCACTACCCTAGCATTTGTTTGTTTTTATCACTACCCTAGCATTTGTTTGTTTTTATCACTACCCTAGCATTTGTTAGTTTTTATCACTATCCTAGCATTTGTTTGTTTTTATCACAACCCTAGTATTTGTTTGTTTTTATCACTACCCTAGCATTTGTTTCTTTGCCAACATTTCAAACTGAAAATTCTTTACGGTACTATGAAACATGCTTTTCGATCATCAATTGTTTCCAGCATAGAGAGTCGACTGAAAATGGCGGCTCCGTTTATACTTTTTGCTGAAGTTGACATTAGTTAAATATAATTTTAGTAAGTGAATTAATATCTACTGTATTTTATTCCATGTTGAATCTTTCGTACACTACTTCTGACACTTGAACATTATTAAATGGCGATCTTACTCGTGTTCATTGTGCAAGCATGTGCGGCTTACAGCTGTTTCGGTGCTTCTTCACACCATCCTCAGAGCCTACTAGATCTCGGCGTCATCTCGAACTTTCCTGCCTATTGTGTGGGTGCGTTCTATTGTTCAAAAGTGTTGAAATGTGGTGTCAAATAGTGCGTGTGTTCTGAAATTGATCTGTGTGTTGAGAATTTGATCAGGGTGTGTTTTAGTGTGTCTGTATATTTCATATTGTTGTAGTGTGTTGAGTTTTTGGTTTTTGGGTTGTATGTGTAAGATTTCCATGTCTGTATTTATGTTATTGTATGTATGGTTAGTATTAGTTACGTGTTCAGCATATGTAGATGTATTGTGTCGAACACATAACTAATACTAACCACACATACAGTTTGTTTAAATAATGACACAAAAACTGAAATCTACGAATAAATTTTTAGCAGGAATATGTTTACTTTCCTCAACGGTTCAAGTAGGAGTATATATAAGAACCAGTAAAATAAATCGATTAATATTTATATCCCCTTCTATATAATCATCACTATATAAAATAACTAGAGAAGAAATAAAAAAAACAAAACCTATAAATATTAAAGATATTCAATCAAATAAAAATGTTATAACAACAGACCCAGAATTAAATCTAATAATATCCCATTCAATAAAATAAATTATATCATTAATGATAAAATAAAACTCTATACAAATTAAAATAATTCTAAATATAAACAAAAAAATAAATCTAATAAAACAAATTGATATATATATACCACAACCTAAGATAAATAAATTATATCACTGACACCACAAATCAATATATTCTATTAAACTTCTTAAGTAAATAATAAGAGATATTCACGTGAATAACCTAAATAACATGAATAAATACCAGAATAATATATCCCATGCTGGCTATAAGAATAAAGATATAATGTATAAGCAGCACTAAAAAAAGATAAAAAAATTAGAGTAAGTATAGTTAATCATGATCAATCAATTAAACTATTTAATAATCTAATTTCACCTAACAAGTTTAACGAAGGTGGAGCAGCTATATTACAAAATCTTAATAAAAATCATCATATAGTTATTCTAGGCATAAACCATATTAAACCTTTATTAACTAATAATCTCTGTCTACCTAATCGCTCATAAGAAATATTAGCCAAGGAAAATAAACCAGAAGAGCATAAATCATGAGCAATCATCAAAATATATGCTCCACAGAATCCTCAATAATTCAAAGTTATCAATCCACCAATAACAATACCCATATTAATTGCCACTCTGAATAATGTATTATTATTATTATTATTATTATTATTATTATTGTACTTGCTATTTGGGAAAAAAGAAATTGTACCAGAACAATGGAAGGAGTCCATAATTGTACCTATTTTTAAAAAGGGGAACAAAACCAACTGTGGTAACATTCGAGGAATATCACTTTTGTTGACGTCGTACAAAATTTTGTCCAATATTCTTTTGAGAAGATTAACTCCGTACGTAGATGAAATTATTGGGGATCATCAGTGCCGTTTTCGGCGTAATAGATCGACTATTGATAAGATTTTTTGTATTCGACAGATAATGGAGAAAAAATGGGAGCATAAGGGTACAGTACATCAGTTATTCATAGATTTCAAAAAGGCATATGACTCGGTTAAGAGGGAGGTATTATATGATATTCTTATTGAATTTGGTATTCCCAAGAAACTAGTTCGATTAATTAAAATGTGTCTCAGTGAAACATACAGCAGAGTCCGTATAGGTCAGTTTCTATCTGATGCTTTTCCAATTCACTGCGGGCTAAAGCAGGGAGATGCACTATCACCTTTACTTTTTAACTTCGCGCTAGAATATGCCATTAGGAAAGTTCAGGATAACAGGGAGGATTTGGAATTGAACGGGTTACATCAGCTTCTTGTCTATGCGGATGACGTTAATATGTTAGGAGAAAATACACAAACGATTAGGGAAAACACGGAAATTTTACTTGAAGCAAGTAGAGCGATCGGTTTGGAAGTAAATCCCGAAAAGACAAAGTATATGATTATGTCTCGTGACCAGAATATTGTACGAAATGGAAATATAAAAATTGGAGATTTATCCTTCGAAGAGGTGGAAAAATTCAAATATCTTGGAGCAACAGTAACAAATATAAATGACACTCGGGAGGAAATTAAACGCAGAATAAATATGGGAAATGCGTGTTATTATTCGATTGAGAAGCTCTTATCAACCAGTCTGCTGTCCAAAAATCTGAAAGTTAGAATTTATAAAACAGTTATATTACCGGTTGTTCTGTATGGTTGTGAAACTTGGACTCTCACTCTGAGAGAGGAACATAGGTTAAGGGTGTTTGAGAATAAGGTGCTTAGGAAAATATTTGGGGCTAAGCGGGATGAAGTTACAGGAGAATGGAGAAAGTTACACAACACAGAACTGCACGCATTGTATTCTTCACCTGACATAATTAGGAACATTAAATCCAGACGTTTGAGATGGGCAGGGCATGTAGCACGTATGGGCGAATCCAGAAATGCATATAAAGTGTTAGCTGGGAGACCGGAGGGAAAAAGACCTTTAGGGAGGCCGAGACGTAGATGGGAGGATAATATTAAAATGGATTTGAGGGAGGTGGGGTATGATGATAGAGACTGGATTAATCTTGCACAGGATAGGGACCGCTGGCGGGCTTATGTGAGGGCGGCAATGAACCTTCGGGTTCCTTAAAAGCCATTTGTATGTATGTATGTATGTATGTATTTATTATTATTATTATTATTATTATTATTATTATTATTATCATTACAGTCTTAATGGCAACATTAAAATATCTGGATCGTATGAGGAGACTAAGAGGAAGGCATAAATGAGGGAAGATTGAAGAATGCTGGATTTGTAGTGAAATACATGCCTTGGATGGAAAACTATGAATGAATGAATGAATGAATGAATGAATGAATGAGTATTCTTAACAAAATTACATTTCTGGTTTCATTTTCAGATTGAATTCTGTAGGATCTCGAAAGTTTTGAGCGCACTTTCAATGCATAAAAGGAGAAGGGCACAGAACATCTCTCCACTGTTGCGCACCTTTCAGGACTTGTTTGCTCACAGCAACAGGCGAGGTACGGCTTAAGCCTGTTGCTCAGCTGACGCAATTCAGTCGATAAACATTTCTTCCCGGATTAGCGTCTCCGTTTCCAGCAAGTCTTAATGGAAGCGAGTGTTTAATGTGTGCTTACAGCGGGTTTACTCCCGGCATAATCAGTCCCAAAGGAGCACCAAGTAGAAGTACAGTTAGTGGCCAAAGACTCGAGCAAAATGTTCTACAAGGATATAATATCTTCTGGTAAACTTTATGACTGATTGAAGACTCAGATGTAGCCCAGACTGTTACATGACAGATTCTGACACAAGGTACCGAGGTTAATCCCAAGAGAATGTCAATTTTGCAATGAAGAAAGCCGCTATGTAGCAGGGCTTATCCGAGAATATCAGTTTCCATTATTGAATAATTTCGAGGGAAAAATTGTTCCGGAGCCGGGTATCGAACCCGGGACCTTTGGTTTAACGTACCAACGCTCTACCACTGAGCTACTCGGGAACTCTAACCGACACCGATCCAATTTTTCCCTCTATATCCACAGACCTCAAAGTGGGCTGACAACCGTCAAGCAACCAACTTCGAGTGCACACTAACTCCGTTTGACTTAAATTTTTCCCTCGAAATTATTCAAATCAACTTTACAGGGAGTTATTTCCCTCGAAATTATTCAAATCAACTTTACAGGGAGTTATACCTGAAAATCTTGATTTGCATAATACACGTCACTGTTCGTTAACAGAAAACCACAATTTAAGTCACACGGAGTTAGTGTGCACTCGAAGTTGGTTGCTTGACGGTTGTCAGCCCACTTTGAGGTCTGTGGATATAGAGGGAAAAATTGGATCGGTGTCGGTTAGAGTTCCCGAGTAGCTCAGTGGTAGAGCGTTGGTACGTTAAACCAAAGGTCCCGGGTTCGATACCCGGCTCCGGAACAATTTTTCTCTCGAAATTATTCAAATCAACTTTACAGGGAGTTATACCTGAAAATCTTGATTTGCAGTTTCCATTATTATTCACTTACCTGGCTCTCAAAAACCTCTGTAGTACTGTAGGTATTTGTACAGGGACATCACTTTATTATTACTAACATTTTTAACATTAACCTGGCTATATTCGGAAACACTGTTACCCCCCTTCCATTACAGGAGTTTGGAGTTGCTAGTGCAATATGTAAACAAATCATTTTACTAGCTATAGGAAACAGTAGAATAGTAACAATTTTTTTTCACAAACTCAAATCTTCTTATATATATTATGTAATGTCTACTTTATTCAGCATATTACTAACCTAATTTATTCCTGAGAATTTTGTGAGCACTTCCGTAAGAAACCCCAATTTCTACAGCTAAATTCTTGACTGACTTATTAGGACCTCGCTGCATCCTTTCTCTGGCATCTTCTACAGCATCTTCTGTCACATTTGTTGGCCATCTTACACTTTCCTTCCTTTCTGTACACTCTGTTGCTCTAAATTTATCTACCAGATTAATGACATTTCTACGAAAATATTCCTTAATGATATAATCAGGAAATTGTGAAAAAAACTGTTGTTCACATTCGGTTATATTGTAATTCCAGTTTCCATCATCGTCCTTCATACCTACAAACAGTAAAATAAAACTCTTGTTTAAATAATGCTGTTAAGTACCGTATCATATTATAGGGTGCCGTACTTTCGGTAACTCTGATCTTCACTTGGGCTCAGTCTACACAGATAAATTCAGTTATGCTACACACCATACCTGTGTGAAAATAAACTTCAATAATATAAGCTCTTTCTTCTATAGAAAACGCAACATATTTCTGAAACACACTATACTCTGTTCTGTTTATTTCACTGCTAGCAACAGCGGCCGTAAGTTTGTGTGACTGACGTTAGCAAGGACATTAGTGAAAGGGGTGGGAGTCAAGTACATTTAGAAACGCAGGTAAAATAAAAATTGAAGTAAAAATAAAATGATGTCCCTGTATATTTCATTGCCTTCACCAGTGATGTCAAAGCAAGCGCATTTTTCTGACCTTGACGTCGTGCGCGGGCATCGAACGCTAGGTATGGAAAGAAGAAGAATTATGTATATCCATAAGCAGCCTGTTGAATTAAGAAAACAATGGTGCACAAACTTTAAATGAACGTGAAATTTTATGTCGTTATTTTATATGGCTTCTTTCTGTTTAATATTTTATTTATTGTCTGTAAAACAAAACTACTAACACCAGTTTCTTAAAATTGTAGTTGTGTTTTAAATCTTAATAACATAATAGAGAGTTAAGAAGGAATATTCACTTAAATTCCATAGTAGTACAACTATACTGTACTAGTGAATGAAACACATCATTCATAAATAAAGTGAGATTCCAAAGAAAGAGATGGAGTATGACATGATAAGTTGGAATTGAAAGTAATCAATAAACTAATCAAAGCAATATTATAGTACAAAGCAAAGTTACCTACGTATATGTTTTAACTGTAACTAATATTACATAACAAAACTCTTATCGCCTTATGCTTTTAAGGTGATATTGGTGAGCAACTTCGTACCATTAACATATTAAATTATTTTGTCGAAATCTGAAGCTATAGAGCTGACGTTTTATAACACATGGGCACATATCTTTTGTTTATGATGTAACAGTAGTTGCTTTGCTAATTCATTTCCTTACGAACATTTTCCATGCGAATATTTTCAAAATTCTCAATACACTATCTTCAATATTACGTATTTACGATATATTAGATTTACAAAAACATTGTTTCAGTAACTGTAAGGCTACTAAATAAATATATCTGAAAATTTCAATTTTCTTTAAAAAAAAGTTGAGAAAATATTAATTTTGAATTAAAAAGCAAACTTGTGAAAAATGAGCATTAAAATTAAAACTTACATTCTTATAATGCACTTATACTTCTCAGACAAATCTAAAATTTAACATGAATGCAGTTTTAATAAGTTCTTTTCCCTTCATCTATTGAATCAGTGCTGGCCATCCCTGAATATAGCTCGACCAAGCGGCATATACCATCGCTTTCGTCTGTCTTTCCTTTCCGCTGTAAAGCGCTCAGGCTCTCCTGCGCTCTAAAGCGCGCGCTTGCTCCTGTGGGCATCAATTGACATGCCTGCTATAGGCAGTGAGGGAAGTGGGAAAGAACCAGAGGCGGTATGCTACCCCAAGATTTTCCTCTGGCATACCTCGATTTAAAAAAATGGATACTCTCTCCCTTACAAAATACACATAAGTTACATGATGTATTGTACAATAAATTGTTTAGTGCAGTCAGTAACGTGAATCTTTGAAGCTTAGACAACATATTACATTTCTTAATAAAATAATTTCAATTTACTTCAGATATTTACTAGATCATTTTACAATGTCCATTGAGACTTATCATTTAAAATAATGTTTATTAATAAAAAGTGCAAAAAAAATGACAGTCACTAAATTGGCAACAATGGGCACCACAAGCTACAGACCACAGCCTTCTATACTTGAAATGCTAACGTTGTAAGCATTCCAAGCATTCAGCTTATCAAATAAGAGTGTCTAAATACACACTGAATACAGTTACAGAAGGCTGTGGTTTAGATTTACGAAGCAAACAGATAGTACTCTGTATTATTATCATCCACACCTGTGGAGTAACGGTTAGCGCGTCTAGCCGCGAAACCAGGTGGCCCGGGTTCGATTCCCGGTCGGGGAAAGTTACCTGGTTGAGGTTTTTTCCGGGGTTTTCCCTCAACCCAATATGAGCAAATGCTGGATAACTTTCGGTGTTGGACCCCGGACTCATTTCACCGACATTATCACCTTCATCTCATTCAGACGCTAAATAACCTAAGAAGCTGCTAAAGGGTCGTAAAATAACCTTACTTACTTACAAATGGCTTTTAAGGAACCCGAAGGTTCATTGCCGCCCTCACATAAGCCCGCCATCGGTCCCTATCCTGTGCAAGATTAATTCAGTCTCTATCATCATATCCCACCTCCCTCAAATCCATTTTAATATTGTCCTCCCATCTACGTCTCGGCCTCCCTAAAGGTCTTTTTTCTTCCGGTCTCCCAACTAACACTCTATATGCATTTCTGGATTCGCCCATACGTGCTACATGCCCTGCCCATCTCAAACGTCTGGATTTTAAGTTCCTAATTATGTCAGGTGAAGAATACAATGCGTGCAGTTCTGTGTTGTGTAACTTTCTCCATTCTCCTGTAACTTCATCCCGCTTAGCCCCAAATATTTTCCTAAGCACCTTATTCTCAAACATCCTTAACCTATGTTCCTCTCTCAGAGTGAGAGTCCAAGTTTCACAACCATACAGAAGAACCGGTAATATAACTGTTTTATAAATTCTAGCTTTCAAACTAAATAAAAATATTATTATCATGAGGCGTATTATTATTATTATGATGATGATTATTATTATTATTATTATTATTATTATTATTATTATTATTATTATTATTATTATAAGATGGTGGACCTCGTAATTTTCTCTCTATCCCACAAAACATTGAGACAGTTCAGTTAACTTCTGTGTATGTAAGACTCAATAAAGTTCCAAGTGTCGTAAATCATAAAACAATCCTATCGAATGTTAAAACTAACAAAGCAATTATTAATTATTTTGACGTTCTCAGTAAAAGGAGATTTTGTATATCCATGAAGAATATAAAAAAAGAAAGGCAGCTTCTTTGTTGACAGAACCACCGTCACTTAACGCATAGTTCTAGAAGTTTCGAGCAGATGGCAGATGTAGTCGAAGACCAGTTTGCATCACTGCCTCTCACGTAAGTCGCAAGACGACCAACCGACTAGATTAATACTACCTCAAAAAGAGGACCAAAATAATATAAACAATGATAGACTCTCCAGGAGTAGTAACATAACGGAAGAAGAACACAGGGAGAATTTTCATAATCATTCATTAATAATACAGGGAGACTTCATTGTAGAAAAAGGAACTCATCTTGAATGATGTTATACATATGATATTTTGTTAAAGAAGAGTTTACAACTTAATTTCTGAAAAATATTTTCTTGATACAGCGTCATAAACTAACCTGCAGTAATTTAAGTAGCTATTATGTCTACTTGTATATGTATTTTCCTGTCTGTGATTTGATCCTGGTTGAATGGAACAGAAAGCCTGATGATCTTAACTGTGTCAAAGAAAATAAAACTATTATTATTATTATTATTATTATTATTATTATTATTATTATTATTTATCAGAAAGTGGTACCATAATTCTTATATACGTGCCTCAATATACAGGGTGATTCAAACCCTCTGCGACAAACTCTGAGGGGTGTTAGATCTAACAATAAGGAACCCTTTTTGTTAAACAACCTAGTCCACACTTGTGGTTAGCGCGTCTGGCCGCGAAACCAGATGACCCGGGTTCGATTCCCGGTCGGGGCAAGTTATCTGGTTGAGGTTTTTCCGGGGTTTTCCTTCAACCCAATATGAGCAAATGGTGGGCAACTTTCGGTGCTGGACCCCGGCGTTATCACCTTCATCTCATTCAGACGGTAAATAACCTAAGTTGTTGATAAAGCGTCGTAAAATAACCTATACGAATGTGTGCACCCCTGGTTGTTTGTTTGTTTGTTTGTTTGTTTGTTTGTTGAGATGTTTGTAAGAAACGAGAAGGGTTGTTGTTGTTTGTTTACGTTTAATGTCCAATACCTTTCCATTTCAGTTCAGTGTAATCAATCATCAATTGAGAATGGATATCGTTGCCTAGCTACCAGACGAGGAATGTACAGGGACATCATTTTATTTTTACTTCAATTTTTATTGTACCTGAGTTTTTGAATGTACTTCACTCCCACCCCTTCTACTAATGAAGTTCCAACTGTCCTCCAGACAGAATCAAGGCTGCATATAGTAAACAGCACTGAGTTAGTGAGTATAGTACGTTCCAGAAATATGTTCGCGTTTTCCAGTGACGAAAGAGCTCTCAATATTGAACCATATTTTCGCACAGGTACTGTTCGTTTGCCTACGTCGCATCCCGATTTTCCCCACCTGCTTCCGCACGCCCCTCTGTAAAAGCTGGGCTGTGTCAGCTCTTTTCTGAAAAGATTAATTTCTGTTATGAATTGGACGTTTACGTAATATTATACAGCTGTTTAAAATAACTTAATAAAAGGGCCTCGTTAAGTAATTAACTGTCACGTGATTTCCCCCCTTTCTACGATCCTGTGGCATAACCATTTGGACGGACAGTAGATAGTATGTGTGAGTAATTTTATCTGTGCAGTCGGGCAGAAGTGAAGATTGAATTTACAGTACGTAAGGTACTCTTTTATAGAGTAGGTACAGAATTATTTCAACATGAGTTACTAGTACGAAGGACGAAACTGGCAATTAGAATTAGATGCAATAGTCTATAGTGCGATAATATGCACAAAAGAACTGAAGCCTGTATCGAAACGAACGGCCACCATTTTCAAAAATGTGTTTAAATATCCATATTAAGATTATTTTTCAATTGAACGTCATTCTCTATATTGTACGCTAATGTGCTGTAGACAGTATAATATACACTGCATAATGAATACGTTCGCATGGATAACTCAGTTCGTGAGTAAAAACACTTACTGTTAATACTGTACTGTATTTTGATTAAACAAAAACCTAATGAAAATTATCGAACTCAAAATTGCGATATTTCCTAGTTTACGTAAATGGACGAACTACTTTCCTTCCTCCTATACCTAGTAAAGTGATGTGTTTGTGTTTTACGCCAGTATCATCGAACTCCAGTCGTGGAAGGGGATAGATAACGGTGTTTCCGGTTCTGTTAAGGTATAGACAGGTTAATATTAAAAATGTTAGTAAAAATAAAATGATGTCCCTGTATTTGCCGCACCGTTAAACATTATCATGTCGTAGCTCCTATGATAATAAATCAAACGCATTGTAATTGAGTGAATAATTGAGCCAAATTGACGGGCGATTATATTAAGTATTTATCGAGCCTTAGGAAGTGCATAACATCATCATAAGCGAATCACAAGACGCGCACGTTTAAATGTAGCCGACCTCCAACGCGATTGGCTGCCGGAAATTAGAGCGACGGGACTATAATTATGACATTTTGACGGAAAGAGGTTCAAATGAGCGCCGCTCGTGTCCGGCTAGAACGCGCGCTGCGTGACTACAATGCTTGGCAAAGAGCCCGATTGTCGCACGCCTTGTGGACGGGACCACCGTGCGCGTTGCACATGTACAAGCGAACGAAATTGGACACGACGGGCAATGATATGCTGCACATCGCCTCAGTAAGCGTATGTGCATATTTCATTATATTACTGTTCACGTCATACCTCAATCAGATGACTTCTCGCCATAGGGATCAGAGTTGGATCTCTTAGAGATAGGGGAAAGATTTATGATGGTCAAAGGATCTCTGAGACAGTTTGCTCAAATACTATCGAACCTTCTGAACAAGAAACACGGGAGCTAGAAAAACGGCGAGTGGGGATAAAAAGAGGAACCAAGAGTCAGAAAGTCATAGGGAAGAAAGTAGTGAAACGATTAAGGGAAGACTCCACTGAAAATCATGAAAATTTTTTCCAATTTTTTTTTTTTTTTTAGCTATTTCACTTATTCAGAATTTATATTTTCATACCCCAAATGGATTCAGCTCAATTCTGATTACAAATACTCGTATGTTTACACTTTTTAAATTAAGGCTGGAAGGGGGCGTGGAATTTAAAGAGCTGTCAAAATTGTTTTTCATCGAAGAATTCTTTTTTAAATTTCTGATTACAAACCTAGTAACTTTTTGTTGGCTCCCTGAAGTTACTAGATGAATGTGGCGTAGGAGAATATTAATTTGCATAACTCTTCATTTTATTTTCGAATCTATTTTTCTGTGTTCATTTTTGTTGATTCAACGCCAACTTTCTTATGCCAAATATTAATTAATCTGGATTAAATTTTTGCTGCAAGTATTTATGAGGTAGCTGCATGTTTCTATGCATTTATTTTGTGAGAAATGCTGCTAGTGTATTTTATTAATATTTTTCTTAATACTGCTAGTTTATTTTATTAATATTTTTTCTTAAGAAAAATATTAATAAAATAAACTAGCAGCATTTCTCACAATATAAATGCATAGAAACATGCAGCTACCTCATAAATACTTGCAGTAAAAATTTCATCCAGATTGAATAATATTTGGCATAAGAAAGTTGGCGTTGAATCAACAAAAATGAACACAGAAAAATAGATTTGAAAATAAAATGAATATATATGCAAATTAATATTCTCCTCCGCTACATTCATCTAGTAACTTCAGAGAGCCAACAAAAAGTTACGAGATTTGTAATCAGGAATTTTAAAAAAGAATTCTTCGATGAAAAACAATTTTGACAGCTCTTTAAATTCCACGCCCCCTTCCAGCCTTAATTTAAAAAGTGTAAACATACGAGTATTTGTAATCAGAATTGAGCTGAATCCATTTGGGGTATGAAAATAGAAATTCTGAATAACTGAAATACTTACTTACTTACAAATGGCTTTTAAGGAACCCGAAGGTTCATTGCCGCCCTCACATAAGCCCGCCAGCGGTCCCTATCCTGTGCAAGATTAATCCAGTCTCTATCATCATACCCCACCTCCCTCAAATCCATTTTAATATTATCCTCCCATCTACGTCTCGGCCTCCCTAAAGGTCTTTTTCCTCCGGTCTCCCAACTAACACTCTATATGCATTTCTGGATTCGCCCATACGTGCTACATGCCCTGCCCATCTCAAACGTCTGGATTTAATGTTCCTAATTATGTCAGGTGAAGAATACAATGCGTGCAGTTCTGTGTTGTGTAACTTTCTCCATTCTCCTGTAACTTCATCCCGCTTAGCCCCAAATATTTTCCTTAGCACCTTATTCTCAAACACCCTGAACCTATGTTCCTCTCTCAGAGTGAGAGTCCAAGTTTCACAACCATACAGAAGAACCGGTAATATAACTGTTTTATAAATTCTAACTTTCAGATTTTTCGACAGCAGACTGGATGATAAGAGCTTCTCAACCGAATAATAACACGCATTTCCCATATTTATTCTGCGTTTAATTTCCTCCCGAGTGTCATTTATATTTGTTACTGTTGCTCCAAGATATTTGAATTTTTCCACCTCTTCGAAGGATAAATCTCCAATTTTTATATTTCCATTTCGTACAATATTCTGGTCACGAGACATAATCATATACTTTGTCTTTTCGGGATTTACTTCCAAACCGATCGCTCTACTTGCTTCAAGTAAAATTTCCGTGTTTTCCCTAATCATTTGTGTATTTTCTCCTAACATATTCACGTCATCCGCATAGACAAGAAGCTGATGTAACCCGTTCAATTCCAAACCCTGCCTGTTATCCTGAACTTTCCTAATGGCTAGCTAAAAAAAAAAATTTGGAAAAATTTCCTTGATTTTCAGTGGAGTCTTCCCTTAAGGGTGCGAGTGTAAGTGGAAATCTAGGATGTGAAAGTGAAAGCGTGGGGGGGGGGAATAAAAGCGTAATAGAAGAAGAAATAAATAGAAAGAAAGACAGAGACAGAAATAAGACAGATACGAACAGTAAAGCAACGTCAGAACCTGCGACATCTGAGGATATAGCAGAAGTATTTGATAGGTTTAAAAAAATGTGGGAATGTGATAAAAAAAGTGCTAGTAAAGGGAAATTGGAAATGATAGAGAAGTATAGGGGAGAGGGAAATTGTATAAGCTGATGTGTAGAATAAAATATAAGTATTTATAGGAAGTGAGAATAGTGAGAAAGGATTAGGTGTAAGTGGAAGAGTGAGAAAGTGAAAATGAGCGCAAATAGGAATGAGTGAAAATAATGAAAAGGGGTTAACAGAAGTGAACAAGTGACAGCATAAAATTAGTACTAACATTTGAACGTTGAAACAGTAAATGAATATAAGAGAAAGATAGGAGAAAAGGTCAAAGAACAAATAGGACAAATAATTCAATATGATAATTTATAGAGAAAAATTGAAATTGAGATTTTAGTGAATATTAGTTAGAGGAAAAAGGGGGCTTGAAAGACGTATATAATATTGGATATATTAGGATTAATGAACAAAAAGAGAATAGCAAATGAAATATAGGAGAAATACTGAAGGGGAGATTGACCAAGTAACAAAAAGGTACATAGTGTAATTGGGAGTATTTGTGTAGACGTGTACTGCAAATAATGTGTTACTGTAATTATATGTTAATAGTGGCACCGGATATAGAAATGTGAGGTAGGCCATCACATGTAAAGGAAGTGCTGTGACGAAATATATCATATATCATATCGAACCTTCTGTCATTGAAGCACCATCTTTCCACATTACAGCTGAGACATTATACGAATCGTTTCTGCAGTATGGTAACAGCGTTCAATAATAATTCAATACTGATTCCACTACTCACGTCCAATAAAACATGAGTTCAGAATAATTCAGAAATTATATGAAGTTGTAATCTGTCCTCTTTAGAGCTTAATTCTTAAATCCGTATTGTAAGTGGATGGATATCTATTTTGAAGACTTTTACAGGGCAAGGAATAGGAAAACGACGAAAATGTTTACAAAATTAGGAAAATATATCCAATAAAACTTTAAGGTAAATGGACATTCATTCATTCATTCATTCATTCATTCATTCATTCATTCATTCATTCATTCATTCATTCATTCATAGCTATTCTGCCCAAGTGCAGGAGAAGTTTTTTTGTTGTTCTGTCGGACAAAATGTAACTTACAGTAAAGATCCAAAAAACAACTCTTGGATTAGTAATAGAAGAGGAATATCATCATCAGAGTGGACCAATGCCATAAAGATGTCCACGAACATTGCAGCAGTGCGATCGGTGCCAGGTCGTTCCTTTCAAGATCAAAACTGTCGTCATCCAGGATGCAGCGAAGTAGAAACCCTTGGGCATGTTTTGGGTTATTGCCCTAAAGGAGAACTACTGAGGAACAATCGCCACCATAAAGTGAGAAGCTCCATCGCAACCACTCTTCGGAAGGCAAAGTGGGAGGTTTACGAAGAAGTGTTGAGAATGGGTCAACGAGAAGAGCGGACATTATAGCCATCGATCGCCGGAATCAAAGAAGCCTCATTCTGGACCCCACTGTCCGTTTTGAGAAGGATGATCAACAAACCAATAACGTTAACGATGAAAAGAAGTCTATTTACAAGCCATGTATTCCTCACTTCAGTGAGAGATACAAAATGAATATTAATACATGGAAAGTGAAAGGACTTCTTTTTGGCGCTAGGGGAACTTCATTTAAGTTAACCAGTACCATTCTCCTTTCTCTTAAATTTTCTAATGAGGACATTAACAAAATTTGTCTAATGGTATTGAGAGATTCATTATCCATTTTACACAATCACTTGTATAATACTCTGTATTTTTTTTAACTTCATTTCATTACTCTTCAATGTATTTTCATCTCATGTTTCTCCGAAATCAAATTGTACTTTATTTTTAAATTTATCATTGTTCCGTATTCTCTCCGCAATCATATTTTATTTTTCATTTAACCTCTGCCTTGTATTCTGGATCCTAGTGGTCAGCCGTAGATTTCGGTCAGATGTCCCAAATTGTGGAATTTGTTGTATGTTTACTTTAATCAACGGTTATATTAGGAGTATATAGAAACATTAATTTCCACGCTGAATAATGTATTATTATTATTGTTATTATTATTATTATTATTATTATTATTATTATTATTATTATTATTATTATTATTATTATTATTGACCACTGAGTACCGTCGCGCGGAGTGACTTTGTGCCAGGAGGGTGACTTTGTGCCATTCGCACATTTCATAAAAAAACGTAAGGAAGTAGTCTTTAAAACCGTGTAACGGTCTTAAAGAATACTTCCATACGTTTTTCGCGAATGGCACAAAGTCACTCTCATGGCACGAAGTCAGCCCTCGCGACGGTATGTGTTTCTATAATTCTTCTGTACGAGCATTAATATTGATATTTTTAGTTCTTCTCCCTAGAAGGATAAAATTATTAGGCTTTATCTCAGTTTTAAACTTCTTAATCTTTAGATGAGGGTAACTATTTATTAGTTATTCATTTAACAACAATATTGTAGAAAAACTGATTCAATATTACGTGTCAACGAACTGTTAAACGCCAGAAATTCGCATGTCTTAAATCATAGCCAGGAAGAGAAAGATGAGATAAATAAATGTAAGGAAGTCAGCTACCTAATGGGGTTTGAAATATCTCGTGCTCTAAATCCTTTTAATAGAACAGAATTTCTCAAAAGAGTAATGATTAAAACAGCTTAAATAACTTGTCCATAAGAAGTTTTTAATTTTGAAAAACTACGAATTTCTCGACCAAGTATCGAGAGAAGAATTTAGAAAATTCCTGATTATATTCAATAGGAAGGTTAAAAAAAGAAGCAAGAAAAATCGTATACTATTCACTGGCTCTTGATGACAGCAGTGACATTACTAATACAGCAAAGCTTGAGATTTTTATCCGCGGGATTGATCAAGATGTTAGTACACGAACCACCACTGGTTGTAGTTTTCATGCCAAGCACCTTTCCTCAGTCTCCTTACTTCATAGGCTATAATAATAATAATAATAATAATAATAATAATAATAATAATAATAATAATAATAATAATAATAATAATAATAAACCTTTATTTATACTGGCAGAGTTAAGGTCATAGGGCCTTCTCTTACACTCTACCAGGTCACAAAGTATACAAGCAGTTAAAATTTAACAAAAAGTTAAAGAACAGAATACTAACATATTATAAAAAATAATAATAACAGCATAATAAAAATCGACACTAAACAACATGAAAATAATACCATAATAAAAAAAGAAAGTAAAATATATTGGAATATAGTGAAAGCAACTCATTTAGTACAAATGGTTAATATGGAAAAACGTGAGGAAGAATATATCAAAATGGAATGTAATAAAATAATAAAAAAAGAAAAGAAATACGAAAATTAAATAATATTCACAATAAAAAGGCTATGATAATAAATTCATCGGCTGATAAAGAAAACAAAAAGGGGAAAGGAAGGAAAGAAATATATAGCCTATATTTTTACAAAACTATGGCAGAGAAAAGGGCTTATAACTGAAAGGAATCTAATTCAAAAAGTGCAATTTTAATTTATTTTTGAAACTAGACAATGTCCGACAGTCTCTGACATGTTGTGGTAGAGAGTTCCAGAGATGAGCTGCAGAGAATGTGAAAGATGAAGAGTAGTAGGATGTTCTGTGTTTAGGAATGGAGAGTGTGATATGGTGTTGTGAAAAATATCTATTTCGCGATATGAGGATGTGTTGAAAACGAGAAGCTAAGTAGCTAGGGTTAGAGGTTTGAAGAATATTGAAGAGTAAAGTGAGAGAGTGAATAGTTCTTCGCTCTTTGAGACGGACCCAGGACAGCATATTTAGTGAAGGTGTGATACGGTCAGATCTACGGACGTTGCAAATCGAACGCATGCATTATGAACTCGCTGCAGTCTGTCAGTCAGTCTCATGTTAAGGTCAGTGTAGAGAGTGTCACAGTAATCAAAATGAGGTATCAAGAGCGACTGCACTAAATTCTTCTTGAGAAGCAACGGAAGGAAATTTCGGATTCTTTTTAGTGTGTGAATTTTCATAAAAATTATTTTACATGAGTGTGTGATTTGAGTATTCCAACTTAAGTTTTTGTCCATATAAATTCCTAGATTTTTTACTCTATCACTGTAAGGGATAATAGTTTCACTCCTTTTAACAGGAGATAAGTCATCTGTGTTTAATTTACTTAAAAGTCGTTGATGTCCCATTATAATTGCCTGTGATTTTTCTGAGTTCAATTTCAGTCCAAACTTTTTCGTCCATGAAATAATTGATTTTAGGTCATTTTTTTACTTCATTTATTGCGTAATTTAGTGCCGATATAGGTGCAGAGGTATACAGGCTGTTTCAAAAATACGGGGCATAATTTCAGGTATGTATTTCCCACATGTAGACAATGAAAATATTTCATTACAACATGTGTCCGGAAATGCTTCATTTCCGAGTTATGGCCTTCAAAACATTGAAATTCACCGGAACGTTTTTCTTTCCGCAGGTCGTTGTCATTACAGAAGATGTTCAAAATGTCCACCTCCTGCTTGAATACAGACCTCACATCGATGTCTCATTGACCTGCGAACACGATCCCAAACTCTCCAGGAGTATTGCGTATGTCCTCAGAACATGCCACAATTCGATTCCGAAGGGATTCCAAATCAGGCACCGGAGACGAATAAACCAATGATTTTAAATGGCCCCACAAGTAGAAATCGAGAGGGTTCAGATCAGGTGAGTGTGGAGGCCAAGCAATTGGGCCACTTCTACCTATCCATCGATCAGGAAACCTTCGATCCAAGTACCGGCGAGCCGTACGACTGAAGTTTGCAGGAGCGCCATCATGCAAGAAGTGAATGTGTTGACGATTGATCAGTGGAGTGTCGTGTCTTCTAAAACATGAATTAGGTATGGTGTTTTCCAGGAAGTTTGTGTACTCCCGGCCCGTAAGTTTGCTTACAAGTACATGGGGTCCAACTAATCGATCACCAATGATACCGGCCCACATGTTGAGGGAGAACCGCACCTGGTGATGAGATGGAACAGTTGCACGTGGGTTTTCATACGCCCATACATGCTGATTGTGTGAACTGTGCTTCATCTGTAAATAATACTAAGGCAGGAAAGTTCGGATTCACACCACACTGCTGCAAGAACCACTGACAGAACCTAACTCGTGCAGGGTAATCTGCTGGTGACAGGGCCTGTACACATTGCAAATGATAAGGATACAATTGATACTCTTTCAACAGTCTCCAGACAGTCGTATGAGGAACATTGACTTGCAACGCTACCCTTCGTGCGCTGATAGAAGGAGTCATGTTCACAGCCTCCAGAATCTCCTCCTGTACTTCTGGAGCTGTAGATCTTGGTCGTCCCCTTCCCAAACCAGGAGAGTTAAATTTTCCATACTCGCACAGACGGTAATGGAGACGTACAAATGTCTTCCGATCTGGACATTGTCGCTGTGGGTACCTCTCCTGGTACAAACGACGAGCCAGCGCAGCATTGCCGTCCGCCTTACCGTACATGAAGTGTATCTCTGCCAGCTCTTGATTTGAATACATGTCGCACAGTCTAACGCCTACACAACACTGAATGTAACCTTCGCCTCGGAATGAACTGTCAGAGTGCCCTCTTAATGTCCCCTTTGACGGCAACGACCTGCGGAAAGAAAAACGTTCCGGTGAATTTCAATGTTGTGAAGGCCATAACTCGGAAATAAAGCATTTCCGGACACATGTTGTAATGAACTATTTTGCTTTTCTACGTGTGGGAAATACATACCTGAAATTATGCCCCGTATTTTTTAAACACCCTGTATATTTGTAAGTCGTCAGCAAATAGGATATGTCTACAATGTTTAATAGATTGTGATATGTCATTTATGTAGATCGTAAAAAGTAGGCTGTCTGTAGCATGTGATCACTGCAGCTCGAGTTTTGGTTACCGCTGCTGTAAAGCTATTTCTCTTCCACTGTATATGCTAGAAACTGCGAGTCTGCGGACGCTTTCGAGCCTTCCACTGATGTGCCAACTCATGTTGTTAATGTTATGAATTGAATACGATGAAATTTGAAAGCAAAATATTCGTGCCGCTCTACTATTGTCGCTCTACTAGGATACATCAAACAGCATTCGGCGCTATAAATCAAAGGTCTTGTTAGCTAAGTGCTTTTTGTGTTTTGTCGTCATTCATTGCACATCTGATCTCTTAACATCGCTGCAGTGTAGCAAAAGAATATCCAAGTTTAATCCTGTTGAATCGCATTTTATATCTGGCCCAACCGGTTCCATATTCTTTCACGGGGGCTGCTGGAATAACATGAAAATGAACTATAGTGCAAAGCGCGAGAGAATTGGGGCTTGGTACTCATTTGTCAGGGACGAGTGCGAGCCAGTCGTTGAAAAATAACAATCTCTCTCTCCCTCGAGAATAACACTTCATATTTCTAACTAGAGTTAGCACTGCGTTCGCAGTTGTAATACGTTGCCTTTAGTTCCTTAATGGATGACATCTCCATCGAACAAAAACAGTTAATTGGATTTCTGGGTAATAAAAGATCTGCTATGAGGAAAATGCGGAAATAGGACGCGATAATGTGTAACAATAATGAAGATGTACCTCGAATCAGGAGATGAAACTTCAAATGTGCAGGGTGAGTGATTGGATTGACGTCATCAAGATGCAATTTGTTTTGTCTTACAAGTTCCATTATGTTTTAGTTTGAGGGTTTCATAGGCAGGCATTAAGGAACTCAGTCACACATTGTACATTTAATAGCTGTAAGTTATGACTATGACTTATGCGTATCCTTAATTGCAAGCTTCTGTTGTGAAGAAATATTACACGGAACTAGAAACACTAGAAAGAAAGTGTGATCCCTTGCTGCTATTATTAATCTTCTTCACTTTATAGTTTCGAGCGTAGATTATGTTATTGTACAGGGACATCATTTTATTTTTACTAACAATTCTAACATTAACCTAGCTATACCTTTGGATCAGCGGTTGAGAAGCGTAAATACCGTTTGCTACCCCCTTCCACGACCGGAGTTCGATGATACTGATGTAATATACAAACAAATCAATTTACTAGGTATAGGAGGGAAGAAAAGTAGTTCATCCATTTACGTAAACTAGGAAATCTCGCGATTTTGAATTTGATAATTTTCATTAGGTTTTTGTTTAATCAAAATACAGTACAATATTAACAATAAGTGTTTTTACTCACGAACTGAGCTGTCCATGTGGACGTATTCATTATGTAGTGTATATTATACTGTCTACAGCACATTAGCGTACAATGTAGAGAATGAAGTTAAATTGAAAATTAATGAAATATGGATATTTAAACACATTTCTGAAAATGGTGGCCGTTCATTTCGATACAGGCTTCAGTTCTAATGTGCATATTATCGCACTATAGACTATTGCACCTAATTCCAATTTCCAGTTTCGTCCTTCGTACCAGTAACTCATGTTGAAATAATTCTGTACCTACTCTATAAAAGAGTACCTTACGTACTGTAAATTCAATCTTCACTTCTGCCCGATCCGAAAAGATAAAATTACTCAGACATGCTATCTACTGTCCGTTCAAGTGGTTATGTCGCAGGGTCGTAGAAAGGGGGATAATCACGTGACAGTTAATTACTTAACGAGGCACTTTTATTTAAGTTATTTTAAACAGTTGTATAATATTACGTAGACGTCCAATTCCTAACAGAAATTAATGTTTTCAGAAAAGAGCTAAGACAGCCCAGCCACTAGCCTGTACAGAGAGGCGATTAGAAGCGGGTGGAGGAAACCGGGATGCGACGTAGGCAAATGGACGACAGTACCTGTGCGAAAATATGATTCAATATTGAAAGCTCTTTCGTCACTGGAAAACGCGAACATATTTTCGGAACGTACTGTGTACTATGACTATATGCGGCCATGGTTCTGTGTGGAGGACGGTTGAACTTCATTAGTAGAAGGGGTGGGAGTGAAGTACATTCAAAAACTCAGGTAAAATAAAAATTGAAGTAAAAATAAAATGATGTCCCTGTACAATGCTAGAATTCTGGATCTTTCCTAAAGAAATGACGCAGTTTCAATGTAGTGTCATTAGTATAGTATAATAAATAATAACACTTTATTTTTGAGTCCGTATATTTAAGGCTACGCCCAACATATGACTGACATCCCTACTGCTATTCAGTGCTGACTTGCTATTGAAGTGGGAGTTAACATTCAGGTACACTAGCAATGGGACATCTTTATAATTAGGGCCCTACTGCAAAATTTACATTATTTGTTTTTATCAAATTTGAATATAACGCGTTTCACATCCAGTGGAGCAAAATCTGCGTCCAAAATTTCTATATAGAGGAGTGACAGTTCATTTATTTAACTAGCTAGCTAGTGAGTACAAATTATATTTATAAAACAAAAATGTTTCTAGCCACTACCGTAAGAGGCAGGCTCGTGTACGGTGTGGTCTTAGTCAATAATATAACATAAAATTTACAAGGACAGTTTACTAAATACAGTAAGTAACTTAATTCAAACCAATAAATACAACACAAGAGCAAGAATAAAGAAGAAAGAGAAAAAGAGAGAAAAATACACATTTAATATAAATTGACAATCCGACAGAAGTCAGTGATATTCAATAAAAACATGAATATAGTGGACAGAAATAAAGGGTAAAAAAATACATTTGTTAATATTATATATCATGAATAATTTTACAAATTTCTTTTTTAAAAGCTTCGATATAGTTGGAGGAAGAAGAAGAATAAAGTGCATAAGATTTGCTGATGATATGGCATTGTTAGCAGAAGAGGGAATGATACTAAGGGATATGCTACTGGAGCTAAATGACAGCTGTGAGCAGTATGGAACGAAGATAAATGCAAACAAGACAAAGAGCATGGTCACAGGAAGAAAAATAAAGAAGATAAACTTACGAATTCAAAATGATGCAGTAGAGCAAGTGGACAGCTTGAAATACTTGGGGTGTACTATAAGCAGTAACATGAGCTGCTGCCAGGAAGTCAAAAGGAGGATAGCAATGGCCAAGGAAGCTTTTAATAGAAAAAGGAGCATCTTCTGCGGAACTCTGGAAAAAAAAAAACTAAGGAAGAGACTAATGAAGTGCTTTGTATGAAGTGTGACATTGTATGGGGGCAGAAACATGCACATTACGACGAAGTGGAGAGAAGTGAATAGAAGCATTTGAAATGTGGATATGGAGAAGAATGGAATGTGTGAAGTGGACAGACAGAATTAGAAATGAAGCTTTGTTGGAAAGAGTGGGTGAAGAAAGAATGATGCTGAAACTGATCAGGAAAAGGAAAAGAAATTGTTTGGGTCACTGGCTGAGAAGAAACTGCCTACTGAAGGATGCACTGGAGGGAATGGTGAACGGGAGAAGAGTTCGGGGTAGAAGAAGATATCAGCTGATAGACGACACTAAGATATATGGATCATATGAGGAAACAAAGAGGGAGGCAGAAAATACGAAAGACTGGAGAAAGCTGGGTTTGCAGTGAAAAACCTGCTCTTGGGCAAAACACTAAATGAATTAATGACTGAAGAAATATAACCTTCCCACTAGTCAGTGGAGTGTTTCTGGTCTTTTGTTTGGTGCACGTGGTACACTTTCTAAATTCACATGTGATATATTAAAAGGACTCGGTCTCCGATTTTTTTAAATTGAAAAAATTGTATTGAATATTCTTAAGGATTCAATCCAAATATTACATTACCATTTATATTTTGGACATTGATGATTCTATTGGATTTGAATTTCTCTGGATTTTTAATAAACAATTCCTGTATTTAATCTTTTTGTTTTTCTAAATTATTCTATAGTGCTTTTATTCTGGATCTTTATGGTCACACTCATTGAGAGGAGATTATTAAAAAAAAAACATGCCTATATAAATTTGTACTTGACCACGTTATAGCATTTTGTGATGCATTTGAAATTTGAAAACTGGAAATAAACATTTGAGAGTAATTACTTAGGCTACATGGCGCATAGATTGAAGAGGAAATCCGGGAAAGTGAGGAAAACAGTATAACGCAACAAAACAACACGAAGTATGGTAGATATTGGAAAATACAGGCGAGTTGAAAACCCAAGTAGTGTCATCTCAAGGATAACATTACGAATTTAGAAACTTTACACTATTAGCAATAAGAGTCGTTTCCTGGAAAACATAATTCTTACTAACCACGAACGCTGCAGAGGATATTCTGCACCTCAGAGCTTCAGTCGTGAGGCTCCAGCACTTCCTTAAAGCAGTGTTAATTATTCATTTGTGGCTTAACAATGCAGCGTGTCCCCCAATGCAAATATATTCAATCAATTCTCAAGTGAGTGGGTGAAACACACTTTTGCGTCACGATTCGTTGTTTCCACTGCAAGATCATGAGATCCTTCTTGTTACTTAAACAAGCTTACAGGAGCCTTGTGTGTCCTTCCTTGCAATTTATTCAGTAACCACTGACTCCGATAGAGAGAAGCTTGTATTTATTCATGTTGAAGTTCCAACGGCCTTAGTTTATTTTTATTTAAATATTAAAACTAGTAAAGGGTAAAGATCCTTTTTAGGAAAACCGTTCGTTAAACCCTATGACTGGTTTCTCAAGTTAGAAAAGACAAAGATGGTATTGGTACAGAATACTTTGCACACTCCAAATATCTATCATCTTCTTCTTTTTTAAAAACAAAACTAAGAAAGTCATTACTATCATACAAGAAAATAAGCAACAAATAAGAGCTTAAGTGCACGCATTTAATCTATCTCAAATAAGAAAAAGAAAAACAGGACTACAGTAAAAATTACTATGGCTGATGTAGTCAAGAAACTGTCTTCGGTAAAATTTTCACCTAAAAGATATTTGTCTTAATTTGTATCTTAATTTGCTTGCTTGTTTTATTTATTTCTTTGCAATATTAAACTGGATCATGCCCTCTGTATAGAGAGTTGTAGCGCCTGTACCATATAAAATAATGAATAATAAGTTTATAACTACAGTATTTTGTGTAGTTGCAGAGCCCTTGCCATTATTCGTCCCAAATTCTACAAGCGCAGGTCATAGATGTAGCTAGTGTCGAAAAGCGCAGACTACTTAGTTCGTCAGAGACAACCTAGGGTTCACCACACGCGATGCGTTCACATTACAATCGTAATGAATGAATGAATGAATGAATGAATGAATGAATAAATAAACGAATGAATGTTGATGATTGTGACAATGACGATCATAATGATGGTTAAGATGATGATTACTTTATGACGATAGTGACGGAGATGCTGATGATGATGATTATGATGATGATGATGATGATGATGATGAAGACTGCAACGATGATGATCATGATGAATGATCAATGACGACGGTAACGATAATGATGGAGACGGCGCTAATGATGATCATAATGGTGATTAATCAAGGATGATAATAGCTATCAGGCGTTCGTTGTTATTCGTTTGGGATAGTTACATGGTTGGGATTTTTCTAACATTTTCCCAACTGAACAGTTATATTACCGGTTGTTCTGTATGGTTGTGAAACTTGGACTCTCACTTTGAGAGAGGAACAGAGATTAAGGGTGTTTGAGAATAAGGTTCTTAGGAAAATATTTGGGGCTAAAGGGATGAAGTTACAGGAGAATGGAGAAAGTTACACAACGCAGAACTGCACGCATTGTATTCTTCACCTGACATAATTAGGAACATTAAATCCAGACGTTTGAGATGGGCAAGGCATGTAGCACGTATGGGCAAATCCAGAAATGCATATAGAGTGTTAGTTGGGAGACCGGAGGGAAAAAGAAGTAGATGGGAGGGTAATACTGAACTGGATTTGAGGGAGGTGGGATATGATGATAGAGACTAGATTAATCTTACACAGGATAGGGACCGATGGCGGGCTTATGTCAGGGCGGTAATGAACCTACGGTTTCCTTAAAAGTCATTTTTAAATAAGACGAATGTCTGGTAATCACATGACGGATCCTCGGTCACATCTCTCCAAATACCAAGTGCCTTTCAACAAATAGACCGACCTAGTCGTTGATAAAGAGTCCTTAAAAAAATAACCAACTAGAAAATTATGATGAAAGGATAATGATGATGATGATGATGATAATAGATATTGATCACGACGATGATGAGCATACTGATATATTTTGTGATGATTGTAACGATTACGGCGACAATGATGATAACCACAATGATGACAATGAAAATGATGATGGTGGTGGTGAAAAGTACTGCTATTCCTGCCAGTTAATTTAAGGAAAAGAGAAGGTATTGAAATATTTTATATGTAGGCCTAGCAGACATCAAAAACTGAAGTAAGAAGACTGGAGAAATGAAGATACTGCATTGGTTCCAATCATTTCATTGTCAACAATACAAACATCAAAATAATTTAAACTGCTAACAAAATATTATCCTTACCAAGAAACGTTATACTGAAATGCAAATGCCGTAATATGCAGAAATGTCACATTACTTTGATCCTGTCATGTTAATTCATGTTAATTCATTTACTTGTGATAAACGAATAAAAAGTTGGACATAAATATGAATCGCCTTGTATATGAGAGGAATATGCTGCTAAAGTTTTGACATACATTGTATATATAATTTGTCTACATTTGCTTTCGAAGGGTTAAATCGTAATAACAAACTACTCCGTGTGTCACTAGTAAACTGGATGTAGCAGTGTTAGTAGGCGAGATCTTAAAGTCATTGAGATTAATTGATAAACATATCTAATTCCAGAAATATATGGAAAAGTAAGGCAGTAGAAAGAGAGAAATACATAAACTTGATAGAAGAACTGAAGATAATATGGAAAGTAAAAGATATCAATATGATCCCCATTCCCATTTCCTAAACAGTTTAAGTTACATAAACTACACAAGAGCCTGAAAGAACTCGATCTGCCATGAAAACTCTACATCGCGATGTAGAACATGGCGATACCCTCCACAGCAAAACAGTGCGACAGTTTCTGCTAATTAGTTACAAGTGAAGAATCTTGCTTACAACTGCGAAACTACTCTGTAAAAATCTACCAGCAGTGCAGGAATTGTAACTCTAAGAAATAGTGGAATATTACACAGAAATGTGACGATTTTCACTTTAAGATTTATGAGAAGTTTTGAAAAAAAATAGAGAGCAGAAATTTGTTCGAAGTACTGGAATGAATCCTTATTTTACATAAAACAAAGAGAAAAAGGTGTAGCAAGAATATACACACTTTTACACCAGGTGAGGGAACCTCTATTCCCTTCTCTATTCAAGCGAGCTTCAGTTTGGCAAAAATCTCTGTAAAATCGTTGACGTTTCGAAGTGGAGAATCTTTAACTACTGTTTCAATCTTAAATATTTCAGCCTAAAAGCTGACTCATAGATGTCCGTGTACTTAAATTCGCTGACGTACTGTAATTAAAGGCTTTTACCGTATCCATTTTACAAGTGATTTCTCTTTTCCAAGAAATGGCATTCACCAGAGAAAAGGTGAGTTTGACGATTCGTATTAAATTCTTAGTATCTGTAAAGAATAATATAGAAAGCAGTGTCAAGTATGTCTGCATATTTTCGTCTGAAAGTGACTAATTCGCAATGAGAGAGCAATTTAATTTTGCACGACTATTACATAGTTTCTAAGACAAAAAATTATAGTACTTCACAAAGAGTTTATTTGTTTTCATTGTTTCAAGACATTCAGATAACATTCTTCCACGACATTCTTCAGCATTTCTCAATGGCAGTTTAGCCTGAGTAATTTCATGTTTTAGCTATTAGCATGGAAATTCTGCAAACCGAGGCAGACAGCTGACTCATTGTTGATAATGACGTCATCTTAAATATATACAAGAAACGAATTCCTAAGGTACATATATTCTTACTTCATCTAATTGATGAACATGTTTGAAGGTTGAAGGTTTTAATTTTACGAAATATCCACATTTCTCAAACATTCACTGAAGTTCAAGTAGTGAGAGATTCGAATCAATAGCACGGATTTCGAATGTCTATAAGTGACCTAATATTCTCAGTCACATAATTTTTCACTTGTCTCTTAACGTGTAATTTCCTCCTTCATTCAGTTTATTTTTGTTACACGCTCTTCCTCTTCATCTTCATCTTTGTATTCACAAGTCAATATTATTTGAGTATGCTTAGCAAGAAAGTGAGTTCCTTGGTCAATAGATTTATATAACGTAAACAAGATACACTGGCTTTAAAATATTATCTGACCCCTACTAATCGATAGTGATTGATAATTTGTTCGTGTAAGTGTGCCTTCTTTAGTTATTACTTCTATGAAAAGATGGCGAAGATAAGAGTGTCGTCAATAGTAGATAAATTTACCCGCATTACAAAATTTGAAATTTAATCCCCATCTAATGATTGTAGAAAACATTAGATTTAGCGGGAAACCGCTAAATCGTTTCAGGAGACAAAAATGCGATTTGTATAAACGTTAATAAAAATCTATAAATTCCATCCGATTGTGTTAATTCTTTGAGAAAGTGTTAAATTCGTGTGTCTACACCAGTGTCTATAATAGGTTTCGAGGTCCGATACAAAGAAAAGAAATTATGAAAATGCAGATTTCGCGAGATTTTCAATTACGAAAACATGAATAAAAATTACAAATTCCAACAGATTCTTCTAATTCTTTAAAAAAAAGTGTTAAATTTATGTGTCTGCACACATATCTATCAAAAGTTTCACGGTCTTATGAAGAGAAATATAAGTTTGTTAGTGTATAACTACGAAATGGGAAAAACGTTCGTTTCAGGCGACAAAAATGGGATTTGTATAAACGTTAATAAAATCTATAAATTCCAACCGATTGTGCTAATTCTTTCAAAAGTGTTAAATTCGTGTGTTTACACCAGTATCTATCATAGGTTTTCAGGTTAGATGCAAAGAAAAGAAATTATGAAAATGTAGATTTCGCGAGATTTTCAAATATGAAAACATGAATAAAAATTACAAATTCCAACAGATTCTTCTAATTCCTCAAAAAAAGTGTTAAATACATGTGTCTGCACGCATATCTATCAAAAGTTTCATGGTCCCATGCATAGAAACATAAGTTTGTCAGTGTATAACTACGAAATGGGAAAATCGTTCGTTTCAGGCGACAACAAAAAGCGATTTATATAAACGTTAATAAAATCGATAAAATCCAACCGATTGTGCTAATTCTTTTAGAAAGTGTTAAATTCGTGTGTCTACACCAGTGTCTATCATAGGTTTCGAGGTTCGATGCAAAGAAAAGAAATTATGAAAATTTATTTCTCGCGAGATTTTCAAATATGAGAAAATGAATAAAAATTATAAATCCCAACAGATTCTTCTAATTTTATTCCTTAAAAAAAGTGTTAAATTTATGTGTCTGCACGCATATCTATCAAAAGTTTCATGGTTCCATGCAGAGAAACATAATTTTGTTAGTGTATAACTACGAAATGGGAAAATCGTTCGTTTCAGGCGACAAAAATGTGATTTGAAAAAACGTTAATAAAATCTATAAATTCCAACCGATTGTGTTAATTCTTCCAGAAAGTGTCAAATTCGTGTGTTTACACCAGTGTCTATCATAGGTTTCAAGGTTCGAGGCAAAGAAAAGAAATTATGAAAATGTAGATTTCGCGAGATTTTCAATTATGAAAACATGAATAAAAATTACAAATCCCAACAGATTCTTCTAATTACTTAAATATGTGTTAAATGCATGTGTCTTCACGCATATCTATCAAAAGTTTCATAGTTCCATGCAGAGGAACATAAGTTTGTTAGTATATAACTACGAAATGGAAAAAAACGTTCGTTTCAGGCGACAAAAATGGGATTTGTATAAACGTTAATAAAATCTACAAATTCGAACCAATTGTGC
This sequence comes from Periplaneta americana, assembly GCA_025594305.2. Lineage (NCBI taxonomy): Eukaryota > Metazoa > Arthropoda > Insecta > Blattodea > Blattidae > Periplaneta > Periplaneta americana. The sequence goes on along the minus strand of JAJSOF020000037.1, from coordinate 7,601,607 downwards.
TAATTCTTTCAGAAAGTGTTGAATTCGTATGTTTACACCAGTATCTATAATAGGTTTTGAGGTTAGATGCAAAGAAAAGAAATTATGAAAATTTATTTTTCGCGATATTTTCAAATATGAAAACATTAATAAAAATTACAAATCCCAACATAATCTTCTATTTCCTTAAAAAAAAAGTGTTAAATTCATGTGTCTGCACGCATATCTATCAAAAGTTTCATGGTCCCATGCAGAGAAACATAAGTTTGTTAGTGTATAACTACGAAATGGGAAAACCGTTTCAGGCGACAAAAATGCGTTTTTATAAACGTTAATAAAACCTACAAATCCCAACCAATTGTGCTAATTCTTTCAGAATGTGTTAAATTTGTATGTCTACACCAGTGTCTATCATAGGTTTCGAGGTTCCATGCTAAAAAAAGAAATTATGAAAATTTTTTCTCGCGAGATTTTCAAATATGAAACCTTGAATAAAAATTACAAATCCCAACAGATTCTTCTCAGTCTTAAAAAAACTGTTAAATTCATGTGTCTGCACGCATATCTATCAAAAGTTTCATGGTCCCATGCAGAGAAACATAATTTTGTTAGTATATAACTACGAAATGGGAAAACGTTTGTTTCAGGCGACAAAAATGCGTTTGTATAAACGTTAATAAAATCTACAAATTACAACCGATTTTGCTAATTCTTTCAGAAAGTGTTAAATTCGTGTCTTCTACACCAGTGCCTATCATAGGTTTCGAGGTTCGATGTAAAGAAAAGAAATTATGAAAATTTATTTTCGCGAGATTTTCAAATATTAAAACATGAATAAAAATTACAAATCCCAACAGATTCTTCTAATTCCTTAAAAAAAAGTGTTAAATTCAAGTGTCTGCAAGCATATCTATCAAAAGTGCAATGGCCCCATGCAGAGAAATATAAGTTTGTTAGTGTATAACTACGAAATGGGAAAAACGTTCGTTTCAGGCGACAAAAATGCGATTTGTATAAACGTTAATAAAATCTATAAATTCCAACCGAGTGTGCTAATTCTTTCAGAAAGTGTTAAATTCGTGTGTCTACACCAGTATCTATCATAGGTTTCGAGATTAGATGCAAAGAAAAGAAATTATGAAAATGTAGATTTTGCGAGATTTTCAAATATGAAAACATGAATAAAAATTACAAATTACAACAGAATCTTCTAATTCTATAAAAAAAAATGTTAAATTCATGTGTCTGGACACATATCTAACAAAAGTTAATATTCTTTTAGTCAAGAATAATGATATTTTATAAACAATTTCAAATTAGTGTAATTATGAAAATATTGAGATTAGGACAAATGTTTATATGACATTTTTTGCTCAGAATGTCTTCAGAAATAAGCTCCAATAGCTTCTGTTAATGGGTTAGGGTTATTTTATTATTTTACGACGCTGTATTAACATCTAGGTTATTTAGCGTCTGAATGAAATGAAGGTGATAATGCCGGTGAAATGAGTCCGGGGTCCAGCACCGAAAGTTACCCAGCATTTGCTCCCTGTTAATCGTCATGGACTTTGATCAACTAAATGAAATGGATTGGAAGAAAAAACTCAAATACCACAAAAAAATATAATAGAAAAAAATAATTTTCATTGGTTTTAATAATTTAACAAAAATATTAGTCATTTCTAATCAAAGTTTTCAGGAATACTTTATATATGGAGCTTAAATCCATTGCCCTTATCGGGGACGATAAATCCTCATGAATCACCTTGTATAAGAGAAGAGAGAATTGAAGTAAGATTATGAAAGTAAATGAAGGAAAATATGAAAGAAGAAGATGAGGAAGAGGAAAGGTAAATAGATAATTATAATATGAAGAAGAAGAAGAAGAAGAAGAAGCAGAAGAAGAAGAAGAGGAGGATACAGACTAAGCACTAGACCTAATAGGCCTCTACTGTATTCACAGAGCTGCATCGTAACATCGCGACTGAGAAAGAAAGCATTACGGACATTCCTACATCCGTTTACGGCGCATATTTTGTGCCAAGACCACATAATAATGAAATATTTGCATCGTAACAGGATACAGTTACTGAGGTACGGTACTCCGACACCTAGCCGCGCTGCTGTGCCCATTGTTTTCGTGTTTTTGCCACATGGGTCGTCATAACATTTCAGATAATAAGAGTCGATCCTTCATGCTGAAATCGCTAGGAGGGACATTTGCTTATTGTGTATCATGGTCTGCTGGAGGAACGCCGGCGGCAGCGAAGGGGGCCATGGAATTGATTGCACCAGTAATTAGAGGATTCTTCCTACCTGTCTTAATGGATGCGATACAACACCTTTCCTTTTTTTTGCATTTTTTTTGTGCTTTAATGAACACTGAACAGAAGGACGCATATTGTAAACATGGGAATAATCACATAGCCACAGTGTTTTTCTTTTCTCTGTGTAGACCAAAGACCTACAGAAATATTGCCTGGAAGAAAAGACCAAAACCTTTGTTTTCAGACTAAGAACCAAATATTCTGTTTTAAAAAAGCGTTGCAGTATTACAGAAGAATTATATTTCTCAAATTATGAGATACAATAAACTCTTTCTCTCAATATAATAATAATAATAATAATAATAATAATAATGATTTATTTTAGCTGGCAGAGTTAAGGCCGTAAGGCATTCTCTTCCACTCAACCAGCAAAAAGTATATACAGATATGCATGAACTTACAAAGAATTCAACAATTTGATTTAGATGAGAGTTCATGTATACAATAGTTATTTACGAATTAAACAACAAAATACTATGAACTATTATTTAAACACTGAAATAAACTGTGTAGCAGAATTAAACTAAAATACATAGAATGTTAATATATTTCACATAATATTAGATAATAGAAAGAGATTATTATGAGACAATTTTGAAAATACAGCACTATCAGAATGATGTCTAAAGAAAGAAGTAACAATGTAGTCAGTGACAGTTTAAATCAGTATGATTGCAGTGCAATCAGTATGACTGGAGTGAAAATCATGTATTCATGTCGCGTGCACAGAGTTGGGATTTTACGCATAAAAAAGGTTATTTACATTACAGTAAAATGCGCGTAAATAATGAGTAATTAACGTAATAAATTAAAAATGCGTAAAACACCTCTAACAACTTTTATTTTCACTCTTTCCTTGTTCAGTTTGTGATGAAAATTTACCAACAATCCTAGCTTATAACTCGAGGATACCAATTAATGTAAAAAAAAAAAAACGAAGACTTTAAGAAGATTTTGTAGTACATACCGGATGAAGTGAAAGGTTTCTACACAGAACTATACATATGGCCTACGACCAACAAAGATAGTAATGACAGTGGAAGCGAAGATTGAAAAATAAGTTTATTAATGTTCTGACATACAAAGAGTCTATTCAGTCATGCTCCCCAACTCTTTGATGATTAGTCATTTACCACATAAAATTTGGAAAATTATTACATTTAATGAGTTATTATGTTTAAATCATAATAAGTACCTTAAACTGATATACTGCAAAAAGGCCTTTATCACAATTAAGTGACAAAAACAAAAGTTTCGGAAATCAATAAAAACTGTTTAGTTTAATTAATTTTATTTTAATTTTCAAAATATATTTAACAAGTGATATTAGTTCCTAACTGTTACGTTAATTCACATCCTCATATTCATCTTCTTTCACTGTGGCTCGTCCACGCCTGTGGAGTAATGGTCAGCGCGTCTGGCCGCGAAACCAGGTGGCCCGGGTTCGAATCCCGGTGGGGGCAAGTTAACTGGTTGAGGTTTTTTCCGGGGTTTTCACTCAACTCAATATGAGCAAATGCTGGGTAACTTTCGGTGCTGGACCCCGGACTCATTTCACCGGTATTATCACCTTCACATCATTCAGACGCTAAATAACCTAAGATGTTGATACAGCGTCGTATCGTAAAATAACCCAATAAAATAAAAATTCACTGTGGCTGTTCCTCGGCTTTGGAATTCCCTACGGAGTATTGTCAGGGACTGTCAGACATCAAACCAATTTAAGAATAGCCTAACGAAATATTTTCTAACAATTATTGTTAACAATAATAGCTCTTTCAGGTTTCTCAATATTTAACGGTTATATTTATATCACAGAATAAATATTTAAATTATCTCATTGTTATTATTATATTATTATTATTATTATTATTATTATTATTATTAGTTGCGTTTTGTAAAATATATAAAGTCTTCCCAAAAAATAAATTAGTTAGATGTAATGGGGTTTATCCAACAAACGAACTGAAAATAAGCAAAGCATTGCTATTTTTATAAATATTATAGTGAAGGAAAGTAAGTATGAACAATGTTATAATCTACGTGAAAACTACAGTATAAAATTACAAAAAAAAAAAAAAAAAAAAAAAAAAAATGCTGCTGCAGACATTTTTCTTATCATGAAGTAATTGATGTTTATAATGTCAAAATCAATAAATGTTAGTTTATTACTCCGAGTATAAAACAATTTTTACATTACGTATTTTACAAATAAATTACACGTAAAATACGTACAGGCAATTACTCACCCAACCCTGTGCGTGCGTGAACATGAAGACAAAAAATATTTCATTTCGTAATATGCCAAAATTATTTCTACAACCGTCTTTAGGCCCGTAACACACTTGAAGAGTTCTCGCCAGCGAGAAAGGCGTTGCGAGAAAGAGGCGAAGAGCCTTCCTCCACACACTTGGCGAGTTCTCGCTATCACAGATCACACCTCGCTATGATCATCTATGCACCGCCTTCATGCAGAAAGCATTTTTCTGATTATAGTAATCACTCGTTGGGGGAAATATTACAGGTTATGTATTTACGTATATTGTCGTACTTTACAAATTACGTACGAACGCTATGTTGAATCTTAGTATTCAGATGATGAGGAAATGGAGTTACACGAACATATTTTGTTAATGAAAAGAAGAAGTAGGCCTAAAATTAAAGCCATAAATATCTGAAAATCACATTGCATCTTACGAAAATAAGGGCGAGTTTTGGGCACTGGTTTCGATTTGAATGATGATACGTTTAGGCGTTATTTCAGGTTGAATGAAACACAGTTTTTTGCCATTCATGATATGATAGAGGATTCTTTGCTATGTCCTGATTAAAATAATTATGTAAACTGTTAAGACATATAGATACATTATTTCAAATGTTTAATTAATATTATTAAATCTCATCAAAATAAAATATAGCCCTATTTATTTTCAGATAATCTGATATTTGTCTCCAGATTTCTTCTTTAAGTTTCGTGTTTTTATAGTTTTCATCCCGTGTATCATATAAATTGGCCTATGGGTGACATCGTACAAGTTCGATAAGTTTCTGACTGCAATTATCAGTCCTCTTAATAAAATAAAAGTATACAATTCATCGCCACCTGTAATATCATTTTGTACATTCAATCGTCATAAAGTGCATAAATGTCAAACATCTTTGATAAATGTGTCAAGAAAATTCGCTGAGCTACCGATTCCAGCGAGAAATTCGTGCGAGGTTTTTTCCTCGAACGAGAATCTCTTCCAGTGTGTGGACGTCCATTTGAATCCATGTTATAAATCTTTGAATTTTCTCGCAACACATTTCTCGCTAGCGAAAACTCTTCAAGTGTATTACGGGTTTTATTTGTCTTCATTTGAACTCTCACGTTTTCATAATAGGTGAGCCTATAACTTCTATTAACAGAAAAAGTATGAATGCATTGATAACATTTCTATCAGGATTTTTATTATTTCTTCTGGGAAGAAAGATTGTAATTCATATTCTTCATTTGATATTCAGGAACAAATATAAAACAGAATGGCTCAAATATTTATATTGGTGAACACTGTCATAAAAACGGCACATCAGTGAACAAAAACGACTACTTTTTTGTTATGATAATTGCTCATAATGGTGAAACTTTTAGTCATCATCATCATCATCATCATCATCATCATCATCTTCCTAACAAGTATTAGGCCAAGTGGCCTGTTACGGTCTCAAACTAGAATTTTCAGTCCATCTCTTCTTTGGACGGCCTAGAGATCTTTTGCCATATGGATGGTAATGAAACAGTGCTTTTGGAATTCTGCATCGATTCATTCGTTCGAGATGACCCTTCCACTGAAGTTGATATTTGCTGATGAACTGCATAATGGGTTCTATTTGAAGTTCTTGCATTATGTCCTCATTTTTTTATGATCCCAGCGAGTATATCCAGCTGTTGCTCTCATAAACCTCATCTCACTTGCTGTTATTCTCCTGACATCTTTATTCTTCACAGTCCACGCTTCGCTACCATAGCTTAATACTGGCTGTGCTAAGGTTTTATACAAGCCTATTCTTGTGTGTCTTTGTACTAGTGAGGGTTTCATGATTTTATTAATGATACCCATTGTTTTATTATATTTACATATTTTTTCAGCAATATCTACTTCATCATAAGGTGATAGTGTATAGCCAAGGTAAGTGAAGGTATTTACTCTTTCTATTATTTTATGATTCAAACAGGTTTTGCTTGCTACAGGGAATTTCCCACAAAATGACATGATTTTCGATTTTTCAATATTAATTTCCATGTTATATTTTTCACTGACCTTATTTAAATTGTGTACTGAATATTGTAAATCATCTTCAGTTGATGCCATGAGAACTAAATCATCAGCGAAAAGTAAAGCATCAAGCTGCAAATTTCGATTAATTGGAATAAATCCATGGCGTGTCTGTCGCCAATCTTGAATGATTCTATTTATTTATATAATAAACAGAAGTGGTGAAAGCCCACAGCCTTGTCGTACTCCACTATAAATGGGTCGCCACTATGAAAGTTTATTGTTGCTTCGAATTGCTATGATGGTTGTTTTGTATATATTGTAAATATTTTGTATAATTTGTTGAGGTACTTGATCATCTGCCAAAATCTGAAGTAATTTATTCCGATTAACTTTATCAAAAGCCTGTGAAACTTTTAGTAAATCTGTAAATAGTCTACAATTGCAGAAGCAGTGAATACTGAGCATGTAAAATTGCAAGGTGAAAGAGTCATTAGTTACTGAAAAAAAAAAATGTTGAATTTCCCTAATTTTTTTAATGCTCAACCCTGTACATCCCGCCTTAATTCCATATTTCATAATTTGAAGAAAGCGCAGTTTCATTCTAGGCGATTGATTACTGTGTTATCTTACACCTTATCTGTGGAATTTCACAACTCGTGAATTATGTCAATGTACAGTCTCGACCGTAGCAAGTTGCTCGATGTTCGGAAGCCTATGATTACAAGCTCTCGAACAATATATTCTACAATATTTCTTTTTCGCCTGGAGTCCCATTGCCTTCTTCCTCTATTTTCTCGTCATTAATCATTTTCCGACAGGATCTGGGCTACTTGCAATTAGTTTTGCTCCCATGTACACTCGGAGGTCGACACTGTTGTCAAAGAGGTCATGGTCAAGTTCAGGAGAAGAACGAGACAACGCATTTTTGCCGTGCGCAAGTCCTTCTACCTTGGAGAGCTACAGCTGAATCACGCAGACGATGCCACAGGGGATTTAAATAACATATTATAATAATAATAATAATAATAATAATAATAATAATAATAATAATAATAATAATACAACACAACACAAACAAGCTGCATTCCGAACAATGGTACACAGACTACTCAACATACCAATGAACCAACATGATTACAAAGAAGAGCTAAACACAATCAAATACATAGCACAAGAAAACGGATACAATCCTAACATAATAGACAACATAATACGTAAGACAAAAAATGACCACAAAAAAAAACATAAGAATATAACACAAGCACAAGAACACAAAAAATACATCACACTAACAAATGAAAACAAAAACACACACAAGATTGCAACCTCATTGAAGAAATTAAATTACAACATCGCATACAGAACAAATAACACTCTACAAAAACATCTCAACACACAAACAACGCAAACAAACAAATACAACCATATAGGAGTATACAATCCCAAATGTAACATCTGCAACAAGTTCTACATAGGACAGACAGGCAGATCATTTCAAACACGTTACAAAGATCACATCACAGCCATAACAAAATTACAAAACACCTCCACATATGCAGAACACATCACAAATGCTAACCACACCTACAGAGACATCAACACAGACATGGTAATACTACACATCCAACCAAAACGCCAGAAACTAAACACACTAGAACAATATGAAATATACAGACACACAAAAACACACCCCAATGAAATTCTCAACACACAACTCAACTTCAAAACGCACACACTCTTTGACTCCACTTTATACCACATGAACACACCCTCACAGGAAACAGAACAAGAGGCATCAAGTCCAACAACGACCAGTTCTGAAGATGACCCATAAATTGGTCGAAACATGTAAACAAGGTACGTTAGAATTTAACACAAGAAAGTCTTATCATACATATTCCGAAGTGATACAGTGTTAAAAGTTGTGTAATCAAGATGTACAATAATAATAGTAAAATAATAATTATTTCTAGTATTAGTATTGCTTTATTATTATTATTATTATTATTATTATCATCATTATTATTATCACCATCATCATCATAATCATCTTGCTTCAAAGATTTGATAATTTCTTATTCCATCTTCACAGTTTCTAATCCCATCACTTCAGTGTACACTATTAATGTATTTCTATATTCAATGCACCAAACTTTGAAAAAAAAAATGAAATTTTGGTTGGTTTTTATCGTTTTTCGATACTTTGATATATGTAAAATGATAATATAATTGTATTTCTTCTAATTATCAGCTTTTAACCCTATCTTCAGCTAAAATACTGTAGCAATTCTTAATACAAAAAATGTTATCTATTGTATTGTCACAAAAGATCTGAGATTTTCCGATAAATCCACGAGCAAAGGGAGTGGATTTATTTAGGAAATCTCAGACCTCGAGTGAAATTTATTAGGACTATTTAGTGAATAAAATAAAAATGTAAATAATATATTCCTAAAATTCGTTCACAAAATGTTAATAATTGTATATTTATGAATACTTAACCTATTCAGACATTGTGAAATCGAAATAGATTAATATCGATTACTGCAATAAAGAAATTCAATGTTATTCAGTAATGCCAATTGAGAAAAGCAAAATACAGGTTTAACAATGTTAATTACATGTACTGCGCTTTTCTCTTGTTATTAATAACAGAAATACGTTTTCATTATCTGCTGAAATCATAATTTAATTTAAACATTTTATAGTATAATTACAAATAACCTGATTAATACTACATTAATTAAATGAACAATTGCTATGATGGAGTGTCATTTTCTTTAGATACAATGGACATGGAATTATTTAGTATAATGGATTCATGCTCATCAATTTACTTGGAAATAGTCGGCGACAATAACTAAACAAAATAACGACCGTGCGATAAATTGATAGTGATAAATCGAGCTGCAGAAATTATCGCGATGTAAGACTGTGATTGGTTGGAATTCAAAATGTCATTACACTTTATTGATTAGGAAAGTGACATTGTGATACATTTTTAACTCGTCTTAATGTGTGTAATCAATGTAACATGATTAAATTATGTAATGCTATTTGAAAAATTGATGACGTCACGTGTATCTTGTACCATAATGTCAATCATTTTGGGCCATTCACGTTTGTTAAGCACTATTAAAGGTAAAGGTATCCCCGTAACATGCTATGAAGGCACTTGGGGGACATGGAGGTAGAGCCCCATGCTTTCCATGACCTCGGCACTAGAATATCATACCAAATTTGTCCCGATTAAAATATAGGGCACCGAAATTCCGTTCAGTGAATCAGTAAAGAATCTAGGTACTTATATGGATAAAAGTTTAAATTGGAACATTCAAGTTGCAGAAACCTGCAAAAAAGTATTCTCATTAATCCACTCGTTTAGGCGACTGAAGAATTTTCTACCCTTTTCCATGAAAAAAATGTTAGTGCAAACACTCGTGATGTCCCACTTCGATTACTGTGATATTCTGCTTACTGACCTAAGCGTTACTTCGACGCAGAGACTACAACGTGTTCATAATATGTGCGTCCGTTTCGTCTGCAATATTCGCCGGGCTGATCACGTAACACCATCCCTCGAAATGTTGTCCTGGCTCCGTCTAGAAGATCGTAGGAAAATCCACTGTCTTTCCCTTCTCTTTCACATATTGCATTTCTCCACTCCTGTCTATCTTGCGTATCGTTTTCAAAATTTATCCACTCATCATAACCTAGACACACGATCACAACACTCCTCAATATTATCCATTCCCTCCCACCGAACATCCTCATATTCATCTTCTTTCACTGTGGCTGTTCCTCGACTTTGGAATTCCCTACCGAGTAATGTCAGGGACTGTCAGACATCAAACCAATTTAAGAATAGGCTAACGAGATATTTTTCTAACAATTCTTGTTAACAATAATAGCTGTTTCAGGTTTATCAATGTTTAATGGTTATATATATCACAGATAAATATCTAAATTATCTCATCATCATCATTATTATTATTATTATTATTATTATTATTATTATTATTATTATAACTATTTCTTACCAATGTTTATTATTGTCACACTAACATTACTTATCCAACTTTCATTATTTACTTTCATGTTGTTTTATGGTCTAGATAATAATGTAATAACTATGTAAGCAATTGTATTCAATTAGAGAGTCTGGTTGGGCGGAAGATAAGGCCTACTGGCCTCTTCTCTGCCAGATTAAATAAATAAATTATTATTAAATTATTATTAATGTAGTTACACGCACCAAATCTCCACACTCATGTTAGCCTCTTGTTCTAACACAACGCACAAAAACAAAAATTCCAGTACCTATCCAAACAAAAAAGTTATAATAGGTGCACAAGATAAATGGGACACCCTGTGTAGTGTAATACATGTCTCGAGATTTTATTCCTGAAGGCTTATGCTCTTATTTGTCCATGTCACTCTTAGAACGACTGAATTTTTGTTAGTTATGGAGCTCAATTTTTTGATGAAGTCAAAAAATTACTTTCAAGCGCAATGTCTAAGTAACCTAGAATTTTTTTTTCATTGAGCTTATAATACAAGGTTGTCATGAAGGTTGTGAATATGAGGAAGAGATGAATAGCAGGAAGAGATAAAGGTTATAAAAGAAGGAAAAATAGGAAATGAGGAAAACTGAAGAGAAAATAGAAGAAACAAAGGAAATGGGAAAAGGGAAAGTTGGGGAAAAAAGATAAACAGAAAGAGACGGACATGAGGGAAACATAACAAGTTAAAGTAGATAATGGAAAAAGGAGGAAAAACAAAAAATGATTTAAAAAGGATAAAAATAAGGAAATGAAAAGTGAAAGAGAAAAGATCAAAGAATAATTTATGTAGTTTGTCTTTTGATCAACAGTTCAAGAAATTAAACTACAATTATCAGCATAGTAAAAGAACTGAACTCGGAACATTTGTTGACAAAGTAAGCATTATCTTCATAATATAGAATCTTTTATTATTCTCTAAAATATTTTGTTTTTAAATGTCTTCTCTTATTGAACCATTTTATTGTTCGAAGAAAAATCATTTCCTCTGATGACAACATCACAAAAATTTTCGCTGATTATGTATGAGCCTTTCCTATTTCAAAGAATGCAATTAGCTCAAATTCAAAACTCCAGCCATAGGAATCACAAGGCAATGTTCATCTTCTGTCATCTTTGATTAATATGTCCAATTTTTATGTTTGATAAACATTAATTAAGGGCAGGAACTAATATCTTATATACTCAGGATAAGTTTGTGTTTCTCCTCTCATAATTTTTCTAATATCTTACACCTTGGAGGCGCCACAAACTAAATCTGCTAACCAAAAATTCAGCTAAAATTTAGATTAATTAGTATCCACTCTACTATCATTAATTTTAACGCCGATGTTAAACGACTAGTTTAATGAAACAACACTCATTGTGTATGCCGAACTAGACGGAGCTCGCCCATAGTTGAAGTTGTGCTTCAAATTCTCACGGGTTTCCTAGAGACGAACTTTTCAGATATTCTACCAACTTCAAGATAGAGTTAATTAAATAAACTGGTTTATGTGGGACAATCCGTCCTCTTATCCTTGACAACTCTAAAAGTAGTCCTTTACAAAACATTGTTATGTAGAATAAGCAACTATTATTATACTTATAAAACTGTATATTCTCAAGTTTTACGATGTAACAAACTCGATATTGTAATTTCCCTAAAAGGTAAACTTTTCTATTTTCTTTCTATGACGGTATGTAGCAAAGAGCTTTATTAATTTGACAATAAACACATACTAGTTTCATTGAACTCCCAAACCCGATAACGACTTACGACAATAACGGAATTTTATTCACTAAAAATTAATAATTTGTGCAGATATATACTGTATATCTTAGTCATTAAATAGGATGCAAGCCGCGTCTGTGGCTCAGCGCTAGCACTCTGGCTTTACACACAGACGACTTGAGTCCGATCCCCGGTCTGACCATCGATCAAAATAAAATCCAGTTAGCGAGTGGTTTGCAATACATTGTTAGATATTCAATTGTCTTCTTGATAACAAGAGTAAACAAAATATATTTATGAAATAATACAAGGAAAAAATGTGTGCAGATAAAATTCTAAAAATACAGAGATGTTAGTTGAAATTATTCTCAAACATAAATCAGTTATAAAGAATAACAAAGCAGATTGTTACCACCAACAAATGGAAGAGGATTGAAAACAAATTTCTTAGAAACTAATTCCAAGAATATAATTCCGAGATCGGGAAACTCTAAAATTGTGTTATGAAAATGCAAAGAAACATGAACTCTGAAAATAACATACCTAAAATCCTACTTATTCAACAAAGTAATGCGTTTAGTATTTTGCTCATTTATTATACGTAAAATGTTAATACAGTCTTTCCTCTATATAAAAATAAAATAAACTTTACTGTTTTACTTTCAGGAACAATACTACATATTCTTTTTTGTTTAGAAAATATAATTATTTAGTTTTCGCTAAACTAAGTTCAGCCAGCTTGAACCAAGAAAAGTCGCCAGTTCTGTTAGATATGATCTTAGTTCAAGACAAAATGAATTTTCATTAGAGTTTATTCAAAAACAACAAAAAATCTCAGTTCACCTTGACTAAAGGTATCACTGTTTGAACTCATTATTTATACAACTGGCCCTTAGAGTCCTAAATATAACATTGGAAAGATCCGGAGCATTTTATGATGTACAGCAACAATTGTAAATTTTCTTAAATTTAACATTGGAAAGAGCAGTAGTATCTTGAAACTATGACAATAAACATTATCCCTAAATCTAATATTAGAAAAAGTATAACTATCTTTAGATTATGATATTAAATATTATTATTACTAAATCTGATATTAGAAAGAGCACGTGCATCTTCGGATTATGACAATACATATTTTTATCTCTAAATATAACATTGGAAAAAGCAGCAGTGCCTTGTGATGGATAACAGTAGATCACAATATTGCTCTGACCTTAATATTAGAACCAACAGGAGTGCCTTGAGACTTTGGCAATAAACAATATTAATCCTAAATCTAACATTAAGAAGAGCTGGATTATCTTATGATGTATAGCAACACATCTTAATTGTCTTAATCCTAACCCTTGAAAAGAACAGGAGTATCCTGATATTGTAACATAAACATTATTCCTAAATCTAACATTAGAAAAAGCAGGAGTAACTTGAGATAATGGCAATAAATATTATGCCTAAATCTAACGCTAATGTCCTAAACCTAACGTTGGAAAGAACAGTAGTATCTTCAGATTATTGCAGTAAACATTACTACTCCTAAATCTAACATTTTAAAGAGCAGGAATATCTTATCTAGTGAATATAACAATAAATATTATTATAAACAGGAGTATCATATGATGTATAGACACAGATCTTAATTGTCATAAATCTAACACTGGAAAGAGCAGAAGTATCTTGAGACTATGGCAATAAACATTCTATTCCTACATCTAACATTATAATGAGCAGGAATAACTTGTGATTATAACAATAAATATTATTATTAACAGAAGTACTATGTGATGTATAGCAACAGATCTTAATTGTCATTAATCTAACACTGGAAAGAGCAGAAGTGTCTTGAGACTATGGCAAAAATCATTACTATTCCTACATCTAACATTAGAATGAGCAGAAATAACTTGTGATTATTACAATAAATATTCTTATAAACAGGAGTACCATTTGATGTATAGAAACAGATCTTAATTGTCATTAATGTAACACTGGAAAGAGCAGAAGTATCTTGAGAATATGACAATAAACATTACTATTTCTAAATCTAACATTAGAATGAGCAGGAATATCTTGTGATTATAACAATAAATATTATTATTAACAGGAGTATAATGTGGTGTATAGCATCAGATCTTAATTGTCATAAACCTAACACTGGAAAGAGCAGGAGTATCTCGAGAATATGGCAATAAACATTACTATTCCTAAATCTAGCATTAGAATGAGCAGGAATATCTTGTGATTATAACAATAAATATTATTATTAACAGGAGTATCATGTGATGTATAGCAACAGATCTTAATTGTCATAAACCTAACACTGGAAAGAGCAGGAGTATCTCGAGAATATGGCAATAAACATTACTATTCCTAAATCTAGCATTAGAATGAGCAGGAATATCTTGTGATTATAACAATAAATATTATTATTAACAGGAGTACCATGTGATATATAGCAACAGATCTTAATTGTTATTAATCTAACACTGGAAAGAGCAGGAGTATCTCGAGAATATGGCAATAAACATTACTATTCCTAAATCTAGCATTAGAATGAGCAGGAATATCTTGTAATTATAACAATAAATATTATTATTAAGAGGAGTACCATGTGATATATAGCAACAGATCTTAATTGTTATTAATCTAACACTGGAAAGAGCAGGAGTATCTTGAGAATATGGCAATAAACATTACTATTCCTAAATCTAGCATTAGAATGAGCAGGAATATCTTGTAATTATAACAATAAATATTATTATTAACAGCAGTACCATGTGATATATAGCAACAGATCTTAATTGTTATTAATCTAACACTGGAAAGAGCAGGAGTATCTCGAGAATATGGCAATAAACATTACTATTCCTAAATCTAGCATTAGAATGAGCAGGAATATCTTCTAATTATAACAATAAATATTATTATTAACAGGAGCACCATGTGATATATAGCAACAGATAAATTGTTATTAATCTAACACTGGAAAGAGCAGGAGTATCTCGAGAATATGGCAATAAACATTACTATTCCTAAATCTAGCATTAGAATGAGCAGGAATATCTTGTAATTATAACAATAAATATTATTATTAACAGCAGTACCATGTGATATATAGCAACAGATCTTAATTGTTATTAATCTAACACTGGAAAGAAAGAGTATCTCGAGAATATGGCAATAAACATCTATTCCTAAATCTAGCATTAGAATATATCTTCTAATTATAACAATAAATATTATTATTAACAGGCAAAATAAACATTTAATTGTTATTAATCTATTATCTCTAAATCTATTCCTAAATCATTAGAATGAGCAGGAATATCTTGTAATTATAACAATAAATATTATTATTAAGAGGAGTACCATGTGATATATAGCAACAGATCTTACAGATATGGCAATAAACATTACTATTCCTAAATCTAGCTTAATTGTTATTAATCTAACACTGGAAAGAGCAGGAGTATCTCGAGAATATGGCAATAAACATTACTATTCCTAAATCTAGCATTAGAATGAGCAGGAATATCTTGTAATTATAACAATAAATATTATTATTAACAGCAGTACCATGTGATATATAGCAACAGATCTTAATTGTTATTAATCTAACACTGGAAAGAGCAGGAGTATCTCGAGAATATGGCAATAAACATTACTATTCCTAAATCTAGCATTAGAATGAGCAGGAATATCTTCTAATTATAACAATAAATATTATTATTAAGAGGAGTACCATGTGATATATAGCAACAGATCTTAATTGTTATTAATCTAACACTGGAAAGAGCAGGAGTATCTCGAGAATATGGCAATAAACATTACTATTCCTAAATCTAGCATTAGAATGAGCAGGAATATCTTGCAATTATAACAATAAATATTATTATTAAGAGGAGTACCATGTGATATATAGCAACAGATCTTAATTGTTATTAATCTAACACTGGAAAGAGCAGGAGTATCTCGAGAATATGGCAATAAACATTACTATTCCTAAATCTAGCATTAGAATGAGCAGGAATATCTTGCAATTATAACAATAAATATTATTATTAAGAGGAGTACCATGTGATATATAGCAATAGATCTCCATTGTCATAGGCCCTAAACCTAACACTGGAAAGAGCAGGAGTATCTCGAGACTATGACAATAAACATTATTTCTAAATCTAATATTAGAAAAAGGAGAAGTATCTTACAATGTATAGCTGCATATCTTAATTGTCCTAAGCATAATATTGGACAAAGTGTTTTGTGATTATATCAATAAATCTTAATTATTCCAAACCTAACATTATGTCTTACAAAAATCAGGAGCATCTTTTGTTACACAGCAAATAGCCTATTTTCTGTAACTGTGCTAAATCTAAATTGAAAAAATCAAGTATATCTCGTGATGAGTGAACGGCAATAGACTTTAATTATTCTAAATCTCTAACTCTAGCTCAGTTGTTGTTGATGATGATAATGACAGCGATGACAATGAAGATAACGATAATAAGAGTATGTAACAAATGCCTTATCATCAAGAAGAAAATTAGACTCTTCCGAATTGCAATAGCACGCAAATATACAATTAACTTCAAAGTCTTTGTTAACCTTGGAAGTACTCGTCTTTAGCATGCATCTCGAAGTACAGTTACCCTACTTCTGCAACCTCTTGCTAATATTGAACATAATTTTACAGGGCCGCCCGCATATAATGAAATAGTGAAGCAGTTTAGTGGATAATAAGCACACGTCGTGTTTTACGTTTTGTATAGTTGGTAACGCAGGCTAGGGTTGATAACAAAGGCTCCTCACAAGAACTCCATCGAGGCTAACAAAAGACGCTCTGTTCCTTTCTCCACGCTGTTTTTACTCGCCTTCTTGTACAAGCTGTTCTGAATGCGGAGATCTGACAGGTATGCCAGAAGAATGGGGCCAAACTTGGACTGGGACCCAAGAGTCTCACCCGGAAGTCCTTTTCATTCTGGGCACCTGAGGTTCAACTCTTTTCTCTCCCACTTATGGGCACTTCACAACGCCGTCATATAGATGTGATGGCAAAAGATTTGATAATGGAATGGAACGTAAATGAACGTAACGATGAGAAGAGTTCGGATAACAGGACTTCGGATCTCTAAAACTCTCCCAGTAGGTTATGGTTAGTTACATTTCACAGACTGAAGCGTAGCAGTAGGTAGTAATACTGTTTTAAGTTTGTGAATTAATTCACACTTACTTCAAACTTTAGCTGAAAAGAGAGTACTAATTACTTACTTACTGGCTTTTAAGGAACCCGAAGATTCATTGCCGCCCTCATATAAGCCTGCCATTGGTCCCTATCCTCAGCAAGATTTATCCAGTCTCTACCATCATATCCCACCTCCCTCAAATCCATTTTAATATTATCTTCCCATCTACGTCTCGGCCTCCCCAAAGGTCTTTTTCCTTCCGGTCTCCCAACTAACACTCTATATGCATTTCTGGATTCGCCCATACGTGCTACATGTCCTGCCCATCTCAAACGTCTGCATTTTATGTTCCTAATTATGTCAGGTGAAGAATACAATGCGTGCAGCTCTCCGTTGTGTAACTTCCTGTATTCTCCTGTAACTTCAACCCTCTTAGCCCCAAATATTTTCCTAAGAACCTTATTCTCAAACACCCTTAATCTCTGTTCCTCTCTCAAAGTGAGAGTCCAAGTTTCACACCCATACAGAAGAACCGGTAATATAACTGTTTTATAAATTCTAACTTTCAGATTTTTTGACAGAAGACTAGATGACAAAAGCTTCTCAACCGAATAATAACACGCATTTCCCATATTTATTCTGCGTTTAATTTCCTCCCGAGTGTCACTTATATTTGTTACTGTTGCTCAAAGATATTTGAATTTTTCCACCTCTTCGAAAGATAAATCTCCAATTTTTATAGTTCCATTTCGTACAATATTCTGGTCACGAGACATAATCATATACTTAGTCTTTTCGGGATTTACTTCCAACCCTATCGCCTTACTTGCTTCAACTAGAATTTCCGCGTTTTCCCTAATCGTTTGTGGATTTTCTCCTAACATATTCACGTCATCCGCATAGACAAGAAGCTGATGTAGCAACAGAAATTATCATAGAAGACGAAAAGATAAAATGAAGTAATACAACAAAGATAAAAGTGGCGTAATTCTAATAACAGCTCTTCTCATAGAAGTTAGGTTATTTTACGACGCTTTACCAACATCTTCGGTTATTTAGCGTCTGAATGAAATGCAGGTGATAATGCCGGTGAAATGAGTCCGGCGTTCAGCACCGATAGTTACCCAGCATTTGCTCATATTGGGTTGAGGAAAAACTCCGGAAAAAACTTCAACCAGGTAACTTGCCCCGACCGAGAATCGAACCCGGGCCACCTGGTTTCGCGGCCAGACGCACTGACCGTTACTCCACAAGTGTTGACTTCTCATAGAAGGAGAAAAAGAACAATTAAGGAAAATAATACTAACCTAATGCCATGCCCTAAGGAAAGCTAATTGGGAGGTGTAGGAAGAAGTCCGGCCGAGCTACGAGCGCACTGTATAAAAGCATTTGTCTACAAATTTTTAAGGGCTCTGTACGTATACTAAGGCCGTGTTTCAAAACTACATTTTCAGCTGAAGTGAACTAGATTGTTGACTAAATAGCTGGATGTGACGTCAGAAGTTATGATCCAAAGCTACATAATGCATAGCAATCAAGTCCGTAGTAGCTAGTAAACGAAAATGCTTGCTCGATTGATGACTTGTTCACTAAACAAACATGGATACCTCATCAGCAATTGGGGTTATGAAATCTGAAAATGCTTTGGAAGTGAAATAATGTAAATATAATGTAGAATAACACGTTAACTTTGAACACTGGCATTGTTAGTACCTTCTGTACAATGTGTTAAACATTATTGTAATATATTAAGCCCTTATCTTTTCCACATAACTCGTAATGGAACTGCATTAGGACACTGCCTTCTTAATTCAGTGCTGCACCATGATGTCAGGTTTTTAGAAAAATAGTCTATGAAGAAGGCCATGTTTCAAGCATACATTTTCAAAGCTCCCTAGTGTGTAGTTTACAAGTCACCTAGTTGCTAGTCACTAGTGTGTAGTATGGACTTGAGCTTTGAGACACAGCCTAAATACTCATTTGTATTCTACATATTAATGTGATTGTATCAAAATTTTATAGCAATTTTTTTAAGGAAGTAATATTAGTTTCCAAATTAGTACCGGTACAGTTTTCATGTCAATTAAATTAAATTCTTGTTTGTTTGTAAATCTGGATCTGAATGATCACCTGATCTGTGAGGCAGATGTCTCCCTTTCTTTGTGAGAAATTATTATTGTTTAGTAGAATTTAGTGTTGTCAGTTTTATGTTATTTCTGTACTTCCTGATAACAGATTTATTTCAAATTTATTTACAATTTGCATTTGAATTGAATACATATGAATAGATACCCGAAATGAGCATATGCTCGTGATCGGGTACAGTCCAGTAGTCTACATAAATTTTGAAGAAATCAAATAATAATGTTGATGATATAAATAATAGTAACAACAATAATAATAATAATAATAATAATAATAATAATAATAAAAATAATAATAATAATAGAATAATCGTGACTAAATGATACAAAGATTGTAATACAAAATAATTAATTATTAATAATAATAATAATAATAATAATAATATTAATAATAATAAAAGTGATAAAACAAATTTATTTACAATAATAAAATAAATACTAAGACGGATAAAATCTATATATATATATAATTTGAACTGGTAATGGAAATTACGGGAAAACGGCTGAACGGATTTTAATAAATGGTCCCTCATTTTGAAGCTTGCAACACAAAGTTTTTCGGAAAAGTAGTAGTTTTCAGTGAAATGTCAATTTTCCTACATCATTTTCCTGTTTTCCAAAATCCATCTGTTGTCAGTTTTGAGAAATAATTTTATCGAATCACGGCCGACTTGATTGAATTTCAGAACAAAACACACACTACAATAAACAATAGGCTATTACACGAAGGTCATGACCTGCAGGATTGCCGACATATTTAGACCTCAATTCAATTTGTTATTAAAAACTGATTCTGCAGTGTATAATAATTTTCTGAATACAGCTGTGTATTGGATATTCAAATCTACGAAACTTGGGGTGGTTTGATGACATTATTATCATTAGAAATTAAATATTATTATAGTTAATACCATGATGCATTTATTTTTCATTAATTGTACATAATACTGATGCTATATTGATGACATGAAAGTGAAACGTTTTGAGGTTATGTAAGTAAATGTAGAGATTATCTTAATTTAGATCTTCATTTTTATAATTTACTGAGTGGCTGCTATATATAACTACAAAACTTAAGTGAGATAATAATATTGTTATCAAAAATCAAATATTTTTATACCTGTTAAACCAGTGGGGTTGGGTCTTTTTCATATACTTAATGGCGGTGTAGTGTAGATATTGATATGTGTCATTGTCTTCAGTATTGGCTCGAGAGAGCACAAAAATTACAGTTCCTAAGGAAAGATAAAAAGGTATTACTTACTGATAAAATAAGAGGCCTAGAAAATTTTGTAGTCTCCAGATCATTTCAGCAAGATCTCTTAGTAGGATAAAATGATTTTACGCTCTACATTTCAAGTTCTACATGCATCAGCTATACGAAAATGCTATTGTTCGAAAGCATAGCAAACCTGACATTTTTTTTAATTTTGCCTACAATCCACAATGACCTGAAAGCTACTGCTATAGTCCTGACATTGATACTTGCGTTTTCGCGTTGAAACTCAAAAACTGAAGTTGGATAGGTTCAAGAAACAGTATTTGGCCTAAAACAATCCATTCAGAGGGAGTATGTTTCATTATTATGGAAGCAAATAACTATCAAAAAGACAAGTACTATTCTCCATTGAAAATAAATTTGAAAAATGTTTATTTGAACGTCTAACGAAGTTAGTTTGCAGCAGCATTTGCTGCACAAGCCACTAGTAAAATATAAAAACACTAGCGAGAATTAACACAACTTAAATAAGCATATAATAACCGGAAAAAATGCCAAACTCGAAAATCAACAGAAAAGTTCGTTGTATCGCAGACGACAGCAACCGCCGTATTGACATTGTGATGTACTATATATTATATCAGCCAGAATATCAATTAGAGATATTATAATAATAATAATAATAATAATAATAATAATAATAATAATAATAATGATTTATTTTAGCTGGCAGAGTTAAGGCCGTAAGGCCTTCTCTTCCACTCAACCAGCAAAAAGTGTATATACATATGCATGAACTTACAAAGAATCCAACAATTTGATTTAGATGAGAGTTATATGTATACAAAAGTTATTTACAAATTAAACAACAAAATACTATGAACTATTAATTAAACACTGAAATAAACTGTGTAGCAGAATTAAACTAAAATACATAGAATGTTAATATATTTCAAATAATATTAGATAATAGAAAGAGATTATTACGAGACAATTAAAATACAGCACAATCAGGATGATGTCTAAAGAAAAAAGTAACAATGTAGTCAGTGATAGTTTAAATCAGTATGATTGGAGTGAAATGCTAATAAGGTTATCTTTTAAGCTGTTCTTAAAGGTGTTTATTGTCTTGCAGCCCCTAATACTTTGTGACAAGGAATTCCATTGACGCGAGGTGGATATTGTAAAAGATGATGAATAACAAGATGTCCTATGAAGAGGTATACTTAGCGTGCCACAGATAAGTGATCTGGTATTTACGTCGTGGTTAGAGTATAGATAAGAGAAACGAGACGAAAGATAATTTGGTGTTGAAGTGTGCATAATTCGAAAGAGTAAAGACAAAGAGTGTAAAGTTCTACGTTCTTTAAGTCGGAGCCACGAGAGACTTGCGAAGGACGGTTATGTAGTAATTTCATAGTTAACAGAAGATATACGAGTGACTCAATTCCAGCAACAGAATAATATATTTGGCCAAGGAAGAAACAGAAAAGAAGTTAAGCTAAATACTCATAAAAGGCTTACAACGTCGAGGGTAGAAACTCTACTCATCATTATATGTAAACTTAAATTTCTACTTTGTTGTGGTGACATTATGAATATAAACACAATGATATATAGTAAACCATTTGCACGTTTAAAGAATGAAATAGGCTGCGCGCAGTTTCGGGAGGTGGTGCAGCATTGTCAATTGGACATAATAAAGTATGCCTTTGTGCGTCGCATATGGAAATGCGTTAGCTTCAAGCGCTATTTGAACAACTGCTACTTGACGCTGCAGCCCACAATAATGACCTCACTAGCAGAGCGAATAACGTGCTCATTGTGCAGGCTTTTGTCTCTTTATAGCACCGCCGCGGAGAAATACTTGTGAGTACAGAAAATATTTTACGTCTCCTACCTTCATCCCATCTTAATTTCAATTTCTCATATACTCGACGTAAGCTATACACCGCTATGCTGATCATTCCAATCGAAAAAATCATTTGCGACTGCGTAATGGCTTTACTTTCTAGACGTCCTCTTTTCGACCCTCTGGATAGTACTTTAAATCAGCAATGGTAATGACTAGGGCTCGAGAGAATATACCTTAAAACGGCTATTAAGTATATAGGCCTATTTGCAATTATTATGACCATAATAAGTGAAATATTATGCATAAATGAACAAAGGCAATAGGAAGACTCTGACAAGACAAGACAAGATCTGGATTCATAATTGATCCCACTGTGCGTTTCGAAACGAATGAGGAACAGCCAGCTGAAGTGGATAAGGAAAAAAAGAATATCTACAATCCTACCATTCCATATTACCTCCAAAAATACCAGCTAAAAGAGCTTGAAGTAATCGGACTTCTGGTTGGAGCAAGAGGTATCACTACTCTCTTCATGAAAGATGTGTTTAAGAGGCTTGGAATACCTACATCTATTATTCCGATTATAACTTTAGCTGCATTGAAAGGATCAATTGAGGGGTTTGGGGGAAAACCCAGGCAGCTCCAATTTTTTTTTTAATTTTTGAGTTATATATGCACAGAGAACAAAAAAATACGTTCTACAATTTGGTCGAAGAACCAAGTAGTTCCAAAAATTACATTCACAGTTACAATGCATTTTGTACCTGCCTCTTCTGTACATGCTTATTGCTTGGCGGTATGTTTTTCTTCGTTATCTCGCAAAGTACTGAACTGGAACTGCCTGGTTTTTTCCCCAAAACCCTCAATTACTCTCCTGAAGCATCACCTATATTCCAAATGAAACCAAGTTCATTAGCATTCTTTACTTTTTTGTAACACTTGCCTCTCTATAACTAGGTATATTTCCATCAATCACAAAATGTATTTGCAGCTATGTACTTGTAGGAGTTTCATTGTCGAAATAAAATTAATGGTTCACTGAACTCGTTAACATTTATATTGTTAAGTACTCTTTGTCCCTTGTGACAGCTCACGAATAGTGAGAAGATTTCTAAATTTCAATTTTATTCCCTGATGTCGGAACAGGACAATAGGTCTATTTCAGCGGTGACCAAACTGGGTATCGTGATTACATAGTGTAATCACAGACATTCGTACTGGTAAGGGGAGTTTCCTGTACATTGCTCTGTGTCTCGCTCACGTACTGAAGGTAAGCAGTGTCGGTACCATGTCGCTCTACAAACCCTCTGTCTCTACGAGCAGGAACAGAAGGTTTCGTACAGAATGGGAAGAGGAATTTATTCGCTGTTCTGTTGGAGAAAATGTAATATGTTGCTTTGCTCAACGGTTCAATTAGTAATAGTATATAGAAGCGACATTACAGGGCATTACGCTGAATACACAGGCATAACAGGTATTATTATTATTATTATTATTATTATTATTATTATTATTATTATTTATTATTATTATTAATCAGCAAGTGTTACATAATTCTTATATACTTGCCTGAATACTGGGTGTTCATTTCAAAGTGTGTCATGACGTCACTGTTGTTGAGTCACCGATTTGAAGCGAGTTTCAGCTTATATGTCAGAGAAGTTGCCTATTATTCAAGGCGTTCTTCAATCTGAACTTGAGAACGTGTACAGTATAACTTGAACGTCGTAGCAACAGATGGCGGTCTGTACAGTCTGTGTGCTACCATAACCTCTTTCGAACTGTGTTTTGCTCCGGCAAGTCGTACGCAGGGTATTTGTTATCATCGGTTGCGTACGGTAACATTCCACAACACAAATCAAATGCTCCGTGTTCATGTTGACCGTCGAAGTTAATGTCAACAAATACGTAAGTAATCGTCTTAACCCTCTCCCCATATCCCGACAGTACGTATTTCCAAACAGTTCACATTCCTGCCACTACCGGCGTTATCGTACGCATCGGTACGTACTCTTCAGAATGAACGCCGTACTTGCTAGGCAACTTCTCTGCCTCCTAGGTAATACATCTTTGCGGAAGTGTAGGAAGATTGAATTCTCTAGGCTCATCGGCTAGCCACATGACGGCATACAGCGAGCCATGACACACTTTCAACTGAACACCCTGTATATAGGCCTACACATCTTCCCTTGAAGGATTAAATAATTACTACGCTATATCTCCATTTTAATTTCTGTTTTAATCTTTTGACGACTATTATCAGTTATTTACTAGTTACTGACTTAATAATAATAATAATAATAATAATAATAATAATAATAATATAGAGAAACTGACTGAATATTACATGCTAGTTAGTAATGAAGTGACCTATTAACTCCAAGAACTGAAATAAGCCATCAATCACCGTCATGAAGAGAAAGATGACATAAATAAATGCAAGGAAGCCAGCTACCTAGTGGCGAATGAAATAGCTCGTTCTCTTAACCCTTCCAACGAAGGAGAGTTTTATAAAAGCGTAATGATCAAGGTGGCTGAAATAATTTGTCCAATGAAAGTTGTTAATTAATTTTGAAAAAACTGCGCATTTCTCGACTAAATATCCAGAAGAGAATTCAGAAAATTTCTGATTGTGTTCATTGAGGAATATTTTAAAAAGCAAGATAATTTATACTTTTTTTTATTGGTTCTTGATGACAGTAGTGACATTACTGATACAGCAAAGCTTGCGATTTTTATTCGCGGAGTTGATGAAGAAATCAATGTTAGTGCACGAGCCACCACTGATTGTAGTTTTCATGCCGTGTACCTCTCCCCCGTCTCCTTACTTCTTAGGCTGTCTCTCGCGTGTAATCACTGCCGTTCGAGTTTTTGTCACCCCTGGTCTAAACCCTATGGCTGATGACGGTGAAATGGACAAATAGATGAAACTGTTTCCTGTAGGGGCCTTAGTAGTAGGAGGGTAAAAACTTACTGGTATGTATTGTTTAGTGAAGCAAAGGCAGTTTCTTTGTCCAAAGAACGATGAATTTTAATTCACTAGACCAGCCGTGGCGAAAATGCAATCGTGCGCCGAGCCACTGTGTAACCTGCAACGTGCATAGCACCTATGGAGGGAGGCGGACACCCGAAGGGGAAGTGAAGCAACTGTCTGACTTATTAACGGATTTTCATTTTCCTTACGTCAAGCACTTAAATGTAATTTTATACAGTACAAGGCTACAAACTAATGTTTAGTACGTGTAACGAAGAAAGAAATGAATAAGAAAACATAGGACACATTATCACAACCTAAAATTAACTGTCTTCAGAATGTCTCTGCGACAGAGTTTCAAAATTAGGAATTATGTCACTTACTGCCAGTCGTAGTTGATCACGAAGGTATTTGTCTGTCAGTCGTGATCTAAATTTGGTTTTACTATTTTCATTCTTGAAAATAATTTTTCACAAACGTAAGTTGTAGCGAACATGGCTTCAACAGAGCAAGCGAAAGAACGAAGCTTCGAATATTTATTTTTTGGCAAAGATTTGAAAAGTTCAACATTTGTCAAGTCCTTACATCTAGCTTTCATTTGACATCACATAGTAAATCAGTGAGTTTAAATCGAAGAGCTAACCGCATTATTCGTACATCTGCTGAAAAAGGGTCGACGTACAGAGATGATAATAATAATAATAATAATAATAATAATAATAATAATAATAATAATAATAATAATAATAATAATAACAACACTTAACCTTTTAATGCTTCATGAGTGGCATGTAGTATAATGCCGTTTTATGTTATACAACCGTTTTCCTCGTAATACTTGTGAACAAATCATACATTTAATATTCTCATCATATTGGCAGCAAAAAAATGCGTCCTCCCATCCTACTTCGAACTTTCGTTTTTGTAGAGGTACATGGTTTCGAGAGAGACATTGCGACGATACGCCACTCGCAGGTCAGAGACAAATACAAATGGAACGGAGTTTGACTCCAGTGAGTGAGAGGCTGGGGGGTTGGGAGAGGTAGGAAGCGCATAGCTATCATTGCGAGCCACAATGTGCTCGTGAGTCACATTTTCGCCACGGCTGCACTAGACTATTGCCCCACAAGATAGTTTTGTATTTTAAATAACTTCTTCACAAGTCTGAATATGTTATCAAATTGTAGGCTGTATCTATATAACGTAACCATTCCCCACAGGACGAGAAACAGAGAAAAGGAATGAAGTCTCATATTATGATAATGGATTGGAGTATCCTACTGAAAATATCGTGTTTCTGACATCGGCGTATATCCAGGAATTCTTTAAATGTAAATTCGGTACTTTGAAGACTAACCTGTCGACAAAACCAAAACAATGGAATCGATAGTTTCATAAACAACATTATTCCAAAAACAGTAAAATGTTATGTTTTATTTATCGGCGCTCAACTGTCGAGGTTATATCAGCGTCGCTGATGTGCCGGAATTTTGTCCCACAGGAGTTCTTCTATATGCCAGTAAATCAACTGACATGACCCTGTCGCATTTAAGCACACTTAAATGCCATCAACCTGGCTCGGGATCGAACCCGCAACCTCGAGCATAGAAGGCCAGCGCTATACCAACTGCGCCAACCAGGCCGGCCCAAAAAAGTAAATTTTACATGAGGGACATAGAACAATTTTTCTCCTAAACTGTGAATGCATTGGCGTCTTCAATTGGTGCAATATTACTTAACCTTCCGCATTGGGCTACTTTAAGAAAACACTATGGTGAAATAATGGAGAAAAATTAAGAAGATCCACTGAAAATCACTTTACGTATCCGTTTCAAAAAATTGTGACTCATTTTACGTATCCAGTTCAAAATATTGGGACTCATTTTACGTATTCATTTCAAAATATAGAGACTCATTTTACGTATCGATTTCAAAATATTGGAACTCATTTTACGTGTTCATGTCAAAATAGGTATTGGGGTTCTTTTTATGTACCCATTTAAAAATATTGAGACTCAATTTACCTATCCATTTCAAAATATTGGCACTCATTTTACGTATCCATTTAAAAATATTGGGACCCAGTTTACGTATACATTTCAAAATATTGGGACTCATTTTACGTATTCATTTCAAAATATTGGGATTAATTTTATGTATTCATTTCAAAATATTGGGACTTATTTTACGTACCCATTTCAAAATATTGGCACTCATTTTATGTATCCATTTCAAAATATTGCGACTCGTTTTACTTATCAATTTGAAAATATTGGGACTTATTTTATGTATTTATTTCAAGATATTGGGACTAATTATATGTATCCATTTCAAAATATTGGGACTCATTTTACGTACCCATTTAAAAATATTGGCACTCATTTTATGTATCCATTTCAAAATATTGCGACTCATTTTACTTGTCAATTTTAAAATATTGGGACTCATTTTACATATGTATTTCAAAATATCGGGACTCATTTTACGCATTCATTTCAAAATACTGGGACTCATTTCATGTATCCATTTCAAAATATTGGGACTCACTTTACGTACCCATTTCAAAATATTGGGACTCATTTTACGTATGTATTTCGAAATATTGGGACTCATTTTATGTATGGGATTTATTTTACATATCCTTTTCAAAATATTGGGATTCATTTTACGTATCCATTTCAAAATATTGGGACTCATTAGACCTATCTGTTTCAAAATATTGGGACTCATTTTACGTATCCATTTTTAAACATTGGGACTCATTTTACGTATTCACTTCAAAATAATGAGACCCATTTTAAGTATTGGTAAAAGGATACGTAACTCTTGAGACGAAATTTACCTAGCCCTCACGAATCAATACAAAATACAAAACTAGGAATCGAACAGCACAATGTCTGACGTTTGGTCCAAGGTTAGAAGTTCTTAGATTTGATAATGAGTAATTGTAAGTTATGGGCACTTTGTAGAACGATGGTATAGAATACTAAAATACTAGGAAGACGCCTTCTGCAACTCTGTGTTTTATACCAAAATTTCCATATAAACTTTCCGAGATTTGAACCAGAATTCCAAGTGTGAAAAGCTCGACAGCTTAGGCAATGATAAGACATGCGTTCCAACACTTGACTGCTGGCCTATATTCGTGTCAGCCCTGAATTATTCTAACCCGCCAGTGATCAACATTGCTGATGGATATGCTACATGAATTCCCCCCCCCCTCCGACCCTCAAGACAACTGCCGAGTAAGAAGCCTACAGCGGTTCACGATCTCAGTACTACAGCCCAAAAACAATTGACTCTCGGTCGTGACACCGATTATCTAGATCAGAGAGCAATTTGATTTTATAAACGCCTCAGGCCTTAGAATTCCCTGTAAGGTCTCAACAATTTTGTCCTTGACTCATACCCCCTTACCATTCATAACTCTCTTAGTCGTCAAACGCAATATACAATTCCTGAGATAAATAATTCCGATTATTTCAGGAAACAATTAAATAAAAACATGTGAATGTGGCAGAGCACCAAAGGAAATAGAAAGGTAGGTGATCTGGTCAAATGGAAACAAATACGTTCTCCTTCCATCGGTCCATAACCTGTTTGTCTATGAGTAGAGTAATGCCAGGAACCTAAGGATAATTCAACAGACTGTTAATTTCTAGGAACCACGGAGCAGAAGATTATAGAGAAATTGTTAGCGAGCTGATTCAGAACTATAACGTGATGGGGTGTCATGTATCTCTCAAAATAACTTCTTGGATTCTTATCTATTTTTTCTTTCCTCAAAACCTTGAGTAGTGAGCGGCGAACATGGGGGCGTTTTCATCAGGATTTTTCTGAAATGAAAAGGCGCTACCAGGAAAAATGGAGCCCAAATATTCTGTCAGACCACTGCTGGACACTCGAAAGAGATGTTTCTCAAGCGAAGTATAGTCTAAAATCTATTTCACACACATCTTAGGTAAATAAATATGATGTTAGGTAAAATGTTACAAGATATCAACACTAGAAAAGTCTGAAGTACATTTGATGTAATTACTCCAAAACCCTGGGTAATAGAAATAAGGTGGTTCTCCGGTTATGGCCATGTTCCTGATATGGCCACCACCCTATTGTGAGTTAGTTAACCAAAAAATCCGCTAAATTGCAGCAGCATCCAGTGGAAGGGCATCCTGGTATGTCACTTGATCGTTTTCCATCCAGTCAGGTTGAGCAATATGGCGTCAGTTCCCTGTTTTGCGGTTTTCATATGACCTCTTCTTATTTTTCTCTGGTAAGTCTCCTTTGTTTTATGCATGCTTTTCAAATACTTGTTTCATTAAAACCATCGTACTCCATTCAGTTTTTAATGTTCTGTTGATGGGTGTTGTCGTTGATGGCGTATCTTTTACGAGTTGTTCATAATCAAACGATTTTCGTGAAAGCTTACCTGCTCCTGATATGGCCATATCAAATGCACCATGGCCATATCAAGTTCATTTCACTTTTATTTTTTCACCTGCCAAATTTACATGCCTTATAGCTGGGATTACGCAAAAATTTTGTATTTTAAGGAAAACAACTTAATTTTTTATGGAAAAACCTGTTTTGACTGCACTTTTGAATTATAAAAAAGATTATTAAGTGTCATTTTTATTCATTTTACACCAAAATTATTTAATTTTAACACAACTGCGCTATCAAACTGAAAACAATCACGATTTGTAGAACATGGAACAAGGGTGGCCATATCATGTGCACATGTTTCTGATATGGCCACTACGTAGACTTTTGGAATTTGGGACTTTTTGGACAATTAGAGCTATTTTTTATGGGGAAAGGAAATTGTTTTAAGAAAGTTCATTAGACTCAGAACGAGTAAGAAAAAAGTGGTTTACATTTTTCTTCAAAATGGCGGCTAGAAAAATTTTCAAACCTTAGCATGGCCATTTCAGGGACACCTACCTTATTTTGAAACAGATCTGAAATCAGTACGAAAATTGCTATAAGAATAACCCATTCTTTATCGTTTAACAAACATATGTTTAATTTTGTTGACAGTGAAATTAATGCATCAAAATCTCTAATTGAATAAGAAAAATGTTATGCAAATCTAGTCTTTCAGGCAAAGCTTCCTGTAAAGCAGATTTGAATAATTTCAAGGGAAAAATTGTTCCGGGGCCGGGTATCGATCCCGGGACCTCTGGTTGAACGTACCAGCACTCTCCCAACTGAGCTACCCGGGAACTCCACCCGACACCGTCTCAACTTTTCCCTTTTTTATATCCACACAACTCGTGTGGGCTGACGAAACGCCAGAGACCCATATCGAGTGCACACAAACTCTGTGTGACTTGGAATTGTGGTTTTCTGTTAACGTACACAGTGACGTGAAAGACTAGACTTGCATAATATATACGTCACTGTGTACGGTAACAGAAAACCACAATTCCAAGTCACACAGAGTTTGTGTGCACTCGATGTGGGTCTCTGGCGTTTCGTTAGCCCACGCGAGTTGTGTGGATATAAAGGGAAAAGTTGAGACGGTGTCGGGTGGAGTTCCCGGGTAGCTCAGTTGGCAGAGCGCTAGTACGTTCAACCAGAGGTCCCGGGATCGATACCCGGCCCCGGAACAATTTTTTCCTTGAAATTATTCAAGAAAAATATTATGCTTCAGAATAATTTCTGTTTTGTATTTTCTTCAAAATCTACATACATTAAAAATCACGAAGCGCTAAATATATTAAAGGCAATCTTTTTCAAGACTCAGAAAACGATCCGACTCACGATATTCTAGACAGATGCTTTGGAAACAGCCGGTACTTCTTTCAGTTGCACGTACAACAAACACTCCCACTTCACAATCACTGGTAATTAAACGCGTTTTTTCAAATGGAGACGTTTACAATAGCTCCCTCCATCCAACTGGACGTGGAGGATTCCGGCTACAGTTTCGAGTACAATTAAAGATGTGATGTATGAACCGCATCTTAATGTGTGGGCTGTTCAAATGTCCACAGGTCTGCCAACTTTGTGGCCCTACCGTTCATTACTCAGACTACCATCTCGGATTGCAGACAGATCCTGTGAGATTTGCATCTATCTTCCTTTATGTAACATTCATCGGCCTGCTTAAGTGAATTGCAAACGTGTTCATTTATTATCCCATCAGTGTTCATCTTAACAGTATATCAGTAACTTACCAAAGATCTTTTTGCTTGCGTTAATGCACTCTAAAAGTTTTGCATTAAGGTATATGTACACCCACAAAACGCAAAAAATGATGAAAAATTAGAATTTTCAAAATATAACTATTTCAATACAGAATTTTCTCCTCTTTAATTTGATATAAGAATTTTCGATTTATGCCTTATGGTTTTTCACATAAGTCCAATTTACCAAAATGCAGCGTCATCAGCCACGGTCACTTACGCTACTTTTGGAGTGATCTTCGTAGCTGTTAATCCCCTCGTCCAGCATTGCTTGTACTGTAAAATAAACTTCTTTCTAGTTCCGAAATAGATGCATAGATATCTGGGCATGATCATTAGATTGAAAAAAAACTTTTTTACATAATGAAGTAATTTATAATCTTTTACTGTTAGTCATAAAACTATAAATTTGTGTGTCAGTGATGTTGTACGTCATTTTAATAAGAGTCCAAAAGTAGAAATTACAATTCTGAGGAGGATGGGCATAAACCCTGGAACAAGCACCATCGCAGGATTTGTTGCATCAATGGAAATAGGGACAAAAATGCCAAAAAAAAAAAAAAACATTCAACACCTGAAGTTAAAACAAGGAGGAGGTATTTGAGAGGCAGTAAGAAGCTGAAACTGGACCGACATGAAGCTGCTTAAAGGGTGACATGATGATGGAGTCTTCTAGGCTCTGAAAGTTTGTGGCTCATGTCCTGTAAATAGTAATTTTAGAATATTTAATTATTTCAAACATGATATCTCAGTCAAATATGGTGATACCAGGAGATATTGGTGTCATTTTGAAGCTTGAAATGTCACCCAGTGCCTGACAATGATATAATTAATAATTATCAATGGATTTTTACATGATTTATGCAACATAAAATATTATTGTAAGTTACATATATGGTAATATTTAATTAATGTAAATAAAAATAAAAAATAGCTCTATGTCAGGCACTAAAGAATAGTTTTAGCTATAAAACAGTGAAAAAACTGTGGCTCTATCTTAAAAACTGCGTGAGCTATCATGTTTTAAGTTGCATGTCAAAATTATAAACAAAATAATTTTAAAAACAATTTAGACATAATTTCAAGGGATCTGTTCACTTCATTCTCTTCCTGGTACCATTCTCAATTGTATAAAAATTTTACAGAGTAAAATTATACAAAACAAAATTTTTTGTATGTAAAGGTGTACATATACCTTAAGAATGTAAACGTTACGGTAAAATCAAGAAGTCATACCATCATTCACGATGGTAACATAAACATAACAGCAAACATACTTGGTAACCATGGAAACATAACAACGACGCCATTTCCTCATTTTCTGTCGTATACTTCAGCGCTCCACGATTGTGTACTGTTTGCAAATCACGTAAGCATAAGCATGAAAGTTTGGAGTTTGCAAACTTTCATGTTAACGTCTTACGGTAATGTTTATGTCAATGCTTATGTGAATCATTGTGAATGATCCCATTTGGTAGCCTGGGCGCAAACTTCTGTGTTTATGTTACGGTTTTGTTTAATTTTCATTGTGAATGGGCCTTAAAAGTATTGCATTAAGTGTATTAGTTTTCTATTGCTTATTTTACGACGCTTTATCAATTGCTAAGGTAACCTAGCATCTGAGTGAGATGAAATTGATAATTCCAGCGAAATGAGTCCGGAGTCCAGTGCCGAAATTTACCCAGAATTTGTTCTTAATGATTTGAGGGAAAACCCAGGCAAAAACCTCAACCAGGTAACTTGTCCCAACCAGATTTTGAACCCGGGCCCGCTCGTTTCATGGTCGGGCATGCTAACTGTTACTTCACATATGTGGGCAAAAGTGTATTGGTATATAAACGTTATTAGTTTCGGGATATATTACTGAATTTGCTTACAATTTTTTGGGAACTGTGTTGACAAACTTTAAAATTCGACTGTAGTACTGAATAGAACGTCTTTAAATAAATTCCACCAACTAACAAACCTACTTTATGCATCATCCTTCGACTGCTAATGTTGGCTTGTTAAGATTGGATATAGGTTTTATATCATTTATATCTTATGGTTGATCTAAAATTCTTTCATATCTTCTTAAATTAAATTAAATTACGTTTTATTTAACAACGCTCGCAACTGCCGAGGTTATATCAGCGTCGCCGGTGTGTCGGAATTTTGTCACTCAGGAGTTCTTTTACATGCCAGTAAATCCACTGACATGAGCCTGTCGCATTTAAGCACACTTAAATGCCATCGACTTGGGCCAAGATCGAACCCGCAGCCTCGAGCACAGAAGGCCAGCATTATACCGACTGCGCCATACAGGCCGACATTTGCCTTCTTTTTAACCATGATGATTAGGTTTAGAAACTATTTCCATTAATGAAAATGTGTCTCAGTGAAACGTACAGCAGAGTCCTTATAGGCCAGTTTCTATCTGATTCTTTTCCAGTTCACTGCGGGCTAAAGCAGGGAGATGCACTTTCACCTTTACTTTTTAACTTCGCGCTAGAATATGCCATTAGGAAATTTCAGGATAACAGAGAGGGTTTGGAATTGAACGGGTTACATCAGCTTCTTGTCTATGCGGATGACGTCAATATGTTAGGAGAAAAATCCACAAACGATTAGGGAAAACACGGGAATTTTACTTAGAGCAAGTAAAGCGATAGGTTTGGAAGTAAATCCCGAAAAGACAAAGTATATGATTATGTCTCGTGACGAGAATATTGTACGAAATGGAAATATAAAAATTGGAGATTTATCCTTCGAAGAGGTGGAAAAATTAAAATATCTTAGAGCAACAGTAACAAATATAAATGACACTCGGGAGGAAATTAAACACAGAACAAATATGGGAAATGCCTGTTATTATTCGGTTGAGAAGCTTTTATCATCCAATCTTCTGTCAAAAAATCTAAAAGTTAGAATTTATATTACCGGTTGTTCTATATAGCTGTGAAACTTGGACTCTCACTTTGAGAGAGGAACATAGGTTAAGGGTGTTTGAGAATAAGGTGCTTAAGAAAATATTTTGGGCTAAGAGGGATGAAGTTACAGGAGAATGGAGAAAGTTACACAACACAGAACTGCACGCATTGTATTCTTCACCTGACATAATTATGAACATTAAATCCAGACGTTTGAGATGGGCAGGACATGTAACACGTATGGGCGAATCCAGAAATAACGTAGACGGGAAGATGATATTAAAATGGATTTGAGGGAGGCGGGATATGATGATAGAGACTGGATTAATGTTGCTCAGGATAGGGACCAATGACGGGCTTATGTGAGAGCGGCAATGAACCTCCGGGTTCCTTAAAAGCCAGTAAGTAAGTATAGTTTTAGTAGAGCTCTCTAGGTCGTCCAATGAAACGCTGGGTTGAAAATTCAGCTGTGAGGTCATAACAGGCGAAGAAGAAAGTTCTAGTGTTTAAGCAACGAAATTGAAACCATCGTTATATTTCAAGATCACAAATTGCTGTCTCTTCTTGGAAACTAAATTGTGGTTTATGGACATCGCTGTATGTAATCAAATCCATTAGCGTGCACAGCATAGCAAGACAAGTTGTGGAATAACGTACTTTCAAGAAAACATGCTCCAATAGAGGCTAATTTCTGCGTTCACCAAAGATTATGTTTATAGACAAGATGTTGGTTATTATATTTCTGACAAACAGAAGAATGACGACGCTGCTAGCCTCGAATTCTGAAAGAAAATGGGCTTATCAGATCAACGTGTGTGTTATTCTGTTATTATGTGACTCCCATCTTCTGGCCCGCCCTTTCAATTTCCAAACAGTGAGTTTCTTTTCAACCAAAATTTTGTAAGAAGCATTTCACATCCTTCTCTACAGTTCGTGTCGAAGAACTCTAGCTTTTAATTTATTTTATTCCACGTCTTTGAAAACATTCCTCGTTTACCGTAATCATTCATCAAGCCATTGTTTTAAGGTATATGACAAGGGAGAGTTTGTTTAGGGTTCCTATTCCCACCCGGGTGGCCTCATGACAAGGTTCCGAGTCCCTTCTGCTCGTCATAAAAACCCGCGGGTAGAAATCATTCATTATAAGTGAAGCTGAGGAAAAAAAAAAAAAGAAAAAAGAAAACAAAGATCTATCTCACAAGAGTTTTATAGCACTGTAAGTTCACATTTGGAGTTTCTTGATCCAGGGGCATACGTAAGGAGGGGATACCGGGTTTGAACCTCCCCTTTACATTTAAAAATTACATATTTAGATTTGAGTATTATTTTTTAATCCATAATCGTTTCCCTTCTCCAATTTTTCACTGTCAGAGTAACAAAATCTATATCGACATAAAGCATAGTTCTCCTATCCCTCCTTCAATATATCCATCATGCCAGTTTCATCCTTTATCCTTTGTGAGTTCGATGTTCCATTATTGTGTTCAATAATTGAATTTATTTCAATATATACTTTGACTGTTTTCATGAATTTTTCTTTTATGCAAAGTAAAGTGTCTTATCTATCATATACTAGTACATTATGCAACGAGCCTATAATGATAGTAATTAAGAAGCGAGTATGGATGTTTATGAAACGAGCGCAAGCGACTTTTATAATTTTCATACGAGCTTCTTAATTACCATTATAGGCGAGTTTCATACGACTTTTTATGCTCGACCATATTTCTAACTTGAAATTATTCAGATGTATACATTTTATTTGTATCTGACAATAGATCGGAAGTGACCTTGTTCATAGTTCTTAAATTGTGAGATGTGCGCAGACGCGAAAGTATTGATTTTTTTTCCGAGGAACAATAATGTCATTGACCTTGATGTAATGTAACATGAACTAATTTTGATATAACCTGGAAATTGATTTAGAATTGAAAAACGAGAGGACAAATTGAGTTTATTTGAATATTATTTACAATTAACGCTAATTATTATAGTAACAGAACATAACCTTCTGCGACAGTATTGGATTTCCAGCCTCCGTGACGTTTCCCTCGTTGTCTTTCGATTGCATATCCGAGAATAATCGAAAACCTGAACTTTAATGAATAGATGTACTTTAATGACATGCATTAAAGTACTGCTACCAGGTGTAAAATTACTACATTTCGGCATGGTCGAGCATCAATATATTTACATATATGACACTATTTCTGGCATAAGTGCCAGTAGGTGTGAGTGCAGTGATTGGTTCCTTTTATTTTGGTGTAGGCCTAATTTATTAATTTTCGATACTTAAGGAATGGTGGACGGGACAAGAGTTCGGGGTAAAAGATATCAGCTGATAGACAACGTTAAGGTATTATATGGGGAGATGAAGAGGAAAGCAAGAAACTGGGAAGAATGGGAAATGCTGGGTTTGCAGTTAAAGACCTGCTCTTGGGCAGAACACTGTGCATACATACATACATTTTTGAGTTTCCCCTTCCGGTGGCAGAAGCGCCTTAATGGTTATGGAGACTTTCATGGTGTGGTGTTATTTTATTGATCTGCCTCTCTGTTGCTGTCGTGTGTCCTCTCAGACAGTATTCAAATCTCCAACACGTGTTTGCGGTTTTGTTTGTGTGTTTTAGTTTGGTGGTTGGGGCTGGTGGTAGTTGTAGAGGAGTTTCTCCAGCGTTCTGTAGTTTGTGCTCGGAGGATTTGCGAAGATGTGTTGTGTATATACGCGATTTACTGCCGAATGTGTGTATTTCCTGTTTATGTTGTTTAGGTGTGTGAAGAGTGGCTTTGTTTTTGTCGCAGTGTAAACTGAGTTGTTTCTGGTGCATCTGTGCAGGTGGAAGGTATGGCGGAGAATTCTTCTTTCGCGGGCTTCGAATTTTGATTGTCCGATTATCGTTATGTCATAGTATACTCACTCAATTGTTTTTTTTTTTATTTTTAAATAGGTTGCTTGTCTTCTTTTCAGACCTGTGTCAGGTTATTGCATATTTGATGACAGTAACGTCAAGTAAAAAAGTCGGGCTAACTTGATACAGGTTTTTAAATGTACCAAAGGCTCAGTTTGAAAATGTTTAAAACTGCGATTACGACAGTACATTTTATTATACAGTGTGTTAATTAAGTATGGAATATCGCTAATAACCCTTTATATAACCAATATACCATTAACCAAAAATGTATTTAAAAAGTCCACTCCTGTGGAGTAACGGTTAGCACGTCTAGCTTGCGCTCGTTTCATAAACAAACATACTCGCATCTTAATTACTATCATTATAGGCTCGTTGCATAATGTACTATTTTATTATTATTATTATTATTATTATTATTATTATTATTATTATTTATTTACTAGCCGTACCCGTGCGCTCCGCTGCACCCGTTAGAAATAAATATAAAGTAATTACATAATTAAAATAGGACATTTGATCCAGGGAACATTCGTGCTTGATAGAAGGATAAATCGTTTAATATGTTATTTCATTTAAATTGCATCCAAATAATTAAAATACGATCATTTTAATCCAGAGACACTCATTTGGTGCAATGACAATTCCTTTAACATATTTCTTAATTTTTATTACATGCAACCTTAGTTTAATGAAGATTGACATCATTTAGATTTAATGTGTATATTTTATTTCACTTGTTATAGGTTTCCATTGAATTATGGTACTAACTTATTTTTAACCCTTGTTTTCTACGTATTCAGTAAATGGCGCTTGGCCCACTATGGTTCTGAACCCTTCAAATAACTTAAATTATATTATATTATATTATATTATATTATATTATATTATATTATATTATATTATATTATATTATATTATATTATATTATATTATATTATATTATATTATATTATATCAGAAGTTACTGTAATAACCAGGAACGGATTTACATGGACTAAAAATATATGAAATATGTAAATATATATGTAGTTATTTTTACCAAAATATGGAATTAAATATGGATTTTTACCAAAATATGGAATTAAATATGGACTTAAAATTATAAAAATGACTATGTACGTTAAATATTGGTACATTTTAATCAAACTAAACAAAAAATATAATGGACGTACCTTATCTTCCAATGTAGTTTCAACAAAACACAATTTTTATTGTCTGTTACCATAACAATAGGTTACAAACATTTCTTTCAAGTGCTGAAAAGTGAATCTTCTTCTATTGTCTCTGAGGATAGATTTATACTGACTAAAAGAGCGTTCGACGTCACAAGAAGTAACTGGTACATAATTCAATTTCACAATGTCTGCTGGGGATAAGTCCAAGTTAATCTTCACTGTTGATTCACCACTCATCACAGCAACAACCTTTTGTAGTTCTTCATATCCAGGGTTTTTTGAAAGTACAGTGTCCACCTTAGCTCTTACTGCATCTGCAACTTTACCTCTACCACGATTCAGTTGTTCCACAGTACTATTTATAATTTCAAAACTTTCAGATAGTGAAAGGTGCCTATTTTGGAGACTTTTGAGCGTTTTTATGATGCATGAAAATGTATGCTGAATGTGAGCTAAGTCATTCTTCACACTTATGTCACAGGTAACTGTTTTCGCAGTATCAATTGAGACTGCATCTTCAGAGTCCAATGCAAGGAGAACATTGTTAATAGAGTCTATATGTTCGGCATAATATTCAACTGCTTCTAGCCATGTACCCCATCTAGTTAAAATTGGCTTTGGTGGCAATGGAATTTCAGGGTACATTTCTTTCAACACGTTAACTCTACTGGGAGCTTTGAGAAATACTTTTTCACTGATGAAATCAACAAATCTACTTTAGGAAGTTGTCTCTGACCACTTCTGCCACACGATGAAATGCATGCGCCACACAAGTAAAATGAGTCAATTTAGGATATACAACAGATAATGCTTGTCCAGCTTTGACCATATAAGGGGCAGCATCGCTAATAAAGAATAACACATTATCGTACATAATACCCTTTGGCCACAGGATACCCATAGCTTCGTTGAACAGTTTAACTATAGTTTTGTTATTGCACTTTTCTAGAACATCACAATGTAAAAGAATTCGTTCAGAATATTGTTCACTTAACAAACCGATAACTACATTACCAACAAGTCTACCTTCTTTGTCGGGAGTCTCATCAATGGAAACCCAAATTGAACTATCTTTAATTTCATCTCTTATCTTCTGTATTGTCTCATCGTAGATGGATGGAGCATACGTCTTCCTAAGTGTTGACTCATCCGGGATTGTATGTTGAGTATATTTTTCAAGGAATTCCCTGAAGACCTTATTCTTTAGTTTGTAGAGAGGAATATCAGCAGAGATGAGAGAACGGCACAGGTCGATGTTAAACTCAGATCTTACATTCGATGTTGTTGGTTGTGTTAAAAACAATTGTCTCTGCTTGGAATTTAGTTGTTTGTTGGCCTGATGTTTACTAGTTGTAATGTGTTGTTGCACCAGGAACTTTTGTGTAGATGATACTGCACACTGACACAAATTACAAAATAATATTTTATTGTCAGTTGATAAACCATCTTCTTTAAATTCTGAAATGTAACTTGTTAGTTTTGATTTTAAATTGACTGAATGACGTACTTTTGGCATATTTACCGTCTTTATAGTATGATTTACAAAACTGAACCTATGTGTACTCTGACTGGCATTTAACTGTTGAGCTGCACAACTGAAGTCTGTTAAAAATTTTAAATTAAATTAATACAGTTTTGTAACTTACTTTCCCATTGTTGATAGGACTGCTAATTTTCAAATAACTCTGATGTTAAAGGGATTACTGAACATGTGTTTAAATCTCTATTGTTGAAATGTATTTTTAAAAGTTAATGGAATTTTGTTTTGTTTTATTGTTAAACCTAATATAATATGGACTGTTTTATATGAAATATGGAAAATATATGGAAATTAACGAAAATATGTACTAAACTCTAAAATATGGAAAAATATGGAAAATAAAAGTAGGATTTTTCAACCCTACACATTGTGAAACATAAAGATAATGCAAAATATAAATTATATTAGCTTTATAAGTAAATATGTATTTACATATAAATCCTTTCCCTGGTAATAACATTATAGCATTATGTCCATCTAGAGAAACTACACTTTCCAATGGTGAAATAATAACTAATTATACAAATCGGTTAATTTAGCTTCCGATATTACTTCATACAAACACAGAAACATTCTCTGTAGGCTATTTTTCATAGCTTTCGATTGTTGCTGTCCAAGGCCCCTTATAGACGAAATCATTTGTTTTTTAATTCATTACACGGCCTTAGATGGCAGTTACTTTAATTTTAAAACTCATTTATCTCATTAAATATCAGTCCTATCAAAATTTCTCAAGGAATAAAACGTATCGAAAATTATTTTTAAAGAAACTTTTGCTATGTAATATTTTTCACAAAAATCAATAATAAGCGAGATATTTCGATTTATTTAATTCAGGCCCCCTTATAATCCCCCCTTTTGAATGCCATATAGCCTAAAATCTAAGTTACAACGAACTTAATTTATATTCCAATTTGCATCGAAATCCGTTCAGCCATTATCGCGTGAAAAGGTAACAAACATACATACAGACAGACAGACAGACAGACATACAAACAAAAATTAAAAAAAAGCGATTTTTGGTTTCAGGGTGGTTAATTATATATGTTAGGACCAATTATTTTTGGAAAATCGAAAATTACCAGAAAAATTTCGGCTACAGATTTATTATTATTATTATTATTATTATTATTATTATTATTATTATTATTATTATTATTATTTTTATGTACAATGACTGGAGAGGGCATCCTGCGCGTGTAAGTCCCTAAAACGGCCTCTGGCTCAAAGCCAGAAATGTCTATAAACAACAACAACA